>JAOEGT010103497.1:0-28194 GCA_025447795.1 Speoplatyrhinus poulsoni
TTGGGGTCCCTTGCTGAAGCTGCTGCCCCCGCGACCCGACTCCGGATAAGCGGGAGAGGATGGATGGATGGATGGTTCTACAGATTAGCCAGTGAGCGATAATAGGCATTGTGTATCTGTATGTATTGGTGTAACAGATAAAACCTGCTCTGTTTTAGCCAATGCATTGAGTTCTAGCTAAAACCTCCCGTCACTATCTTTTCTGCTCATGTCTGGAGTTTATTTCCAAACAGAACATGCTAACACTATTTCAAAGTGCACATTTCAGCCACGTGGCGCATATGAAGTGAATGTGACCCAAACTACTAATGCTGAATGGGTTTGACACAGTGCCCTGTAATGGGACAGCCTTCGCTGCTCTCTAACGCAGAGACAAGCTGAGTCAACTGCTCTCTTTGTCCTAACCCCTATCAGCTCCTGTCCTTTGTGAACTGGCTGTGATGGTGCACTAATATGACAAAACACGATGTATTAGTGCGCGTTCTCCGCACGTGTGTGTGCGTGCGTGTGTGTGTTTGTGTGCGTGTGCATGCGTGTGCATGTGTGTGTGCATATGTGTGGCTGTATTTCACATGTCTCGTCTACTTCCAACACGGTTGTAAAAAGACTGGGCCATTCTTTTAATCAGTCAGAGTAATTAGACTAAATGAGTCAGGGTGACTTAATTAACCTTTTAGGGAATAGACTATATGGCCCAGACACATTTACATCCTGTGTGCTACACTGGCCTGTGACATGGGACCATCAATCACACAAGGGCAGAACAATGTGTGTGTGTGTGTGTGTGTGTGTGTGTGAGTGCGTGTGTGTATATGTACATGCGTATACTGTACTGCATGTACTGTTGTGGCAGAAGAGAAGGCACCCATATTGTGTACGGTATATTGGAGAAATCTGTTTCCCTTGTTGTTTCAGTCTTCAGTGAAATCAGATATGCTTCTTTCATGGAACCAAGGGGGTATTGAACCATTGTAATGGGAGTAGGCAGCCAGGCCCAAGCTAGTCCACAACAATGAGTTGTGTTAGTCTGTGTGTGTGTGTGTGCGCGCGCGTGCGTGCGTGCGTGCGTACAGTATGTGTTGGGGTCACTTTATCATGTTAGCAAGTGAGTGAGGTTGTGCAGTCCAATGATGGACATCACATTTAGTAATTTACCGCTGAGGGATAGAGGGAGGGCACACACAGACACACGCACACACACGCACGCATGCACATGCACGTGCGCACACACACGCACGCACGCACACTCGAGGACAGACTATACCTCCGTGATCCATCCTAATCAAATCAGCTGCACACCACTTTAGAGCCATGATGCGTCACTCTGCTTCACAAAGCCATTATGTATTTATCACGCAGGCACTCACAACACACACACACACACACACGCACACACACACACATTAATTAAGCATGTTGTACTGAGATGACCATGTGGGTGACTTGCTGGGGCTGAATAGCACACTAAAAGGTTTTGATTTGTGATTGTGTGTGTGTGTGTGTGTGTGTGTGTGTGTGTGTGTGCGTGCGTGCGTACTTGTGCATGTGTGTGTGTGTGTGTTTTAGTATAACAGACCGGGAGGTTCTTCCTGTGAGACTTTGCTGAGAACTAAGGTGTCTAATGGGCCATAATGATCCGCACATACCTGTCCACACACTGATAATCACACACACACACACACACACATACACACGCACACACGCACACGCACACACACAGCAAAGCAAAGCTGGACTAAACACTGCATTAGGGTCAATACTTGCATGGTGTCATTATTAGAAAGACCATGTGTCATTCTGCACATACTTGGGTGTATCACTGCATAGAGGTGTATCATTATGCTAGAATGCTTTTGAATCATATACAGTATCTTTGTAACTACAGTGCTGTACATAAGCACATTGTTTCACAAGCACAATATTGGTTTAATTAACCTATTTGCTGAAATAAAACCATTTAAAATGCCTTGAACATCAAAGGTACTCGAATATAGCAGCACATAACTATTTAATATGTAAATATATAGTGGAGTAATTGCATCTTGAGCAGAGAATGACATCATATTCATTCTTGTGTGCGATCTCCTCTGTTTTCAATGCTGCGCACGTGTGTGTGTGTGTGTGTGTGTGTGTGTGTGTGTGTGTGAGGGGCGGGGGGCACACAGCATTTGTTTTGGTCTGATATGCTGAATGCTGACTATTACATTTAGTGGCAGAAATTAATATAGAGCCTATTCAAATAAGTTTACTTCCAACTATTCATGAGTTTCACTTGACAAGGACAGTTCCTGGTTGTTAAAATTATTTACTACTTAATGACAGACTCAGAGAACCAATCAGAGGCAGATTATGGATGGGTGGGGCATCATGGAATGTGTGCGTGTGTGCCTGTGTGTGTGTGCGTGCGTGCGTGCGTGCGTGCATACATGCGTGCGTGCATGTGTGAAACTCTGGATAGGACAGAAGCTAAGTGGTCGTAAATCAAAATGCAGTAGAGACTCTCAGGATAGTGTTGTATTACATGACTATTTTGGAACAGTGCGGATAGTCTTTACTTGCTAAACGGAATAACTAACCACATTTGGAGCTGAGTGGGTGTTAAATTCGCACCCTGGGTGCGTGTGTGTGTGTGTGTGTGTGTGTGTGTGTGTGTGTGTGTGTGTGTGTGTGTTGGGGGGGTGGTGGCTGGGCAGTAACTGTGAGCAAAAGATGAAGTATACAATGATGATAATAGTTAATGTGCTTATTAATGTTCTTATTGAATCAGTACGTACATCATAACTAATCCCTGAACACTGGTACAAGGACACATCCTGAATCCCCACTTGTTTATGTAGAAAATACTGTTTGGAAAGACAAAACACCATATAATATGGGGTATTTTACTTGGCTAAACTACGGTGGCATCCATACAGTGGTGGGGCAACATTGAATGTCAATGTGAATACACAATAGAACCCATCCCACTTCCAGTAGATAGAAATATCACACAACTACACTCGAATTGGTTAGACGATTGCACTGACTACTTTTTTCACACTCAAAATTACATAGAGAAACAGACGTGGAAGGTCACTACTATTGAGTTTAGAGGCAATACTTTTCATTTATTTCAACTTGTTACAAACCCTACATCCACATACTGAACATCACTTGATACACTCTTCACACACACGCACAAACGCACAAATGCACAAACGCGCACACACCAGGCCAAGAGTAGCAGAAACATCAGGCAGTATTTCAGGATGAAAGTGACCCAGTTCAAATTGTTGGAGATTGTTATATAGGTCTATTCTCAGCAGGAAACCGATGGAGTGCCTACTCTGGGTAGGAAAGGAGTCCTTACCCCAAGTGAAGGAGTTCAAGTACCTCAGGGTCTTGTTCGCAAGTGAGGGACATTGGAGCGGGAGATTGGCCGGAGAATCGGAGCAGCAGGAGCGGTATTACAATCACTTTACCACACCCTTGTGACGAAAAGAGAGCTGAGCCAGAAGGCAAAGCTCTCGATCTTCCGGGCAATTTTCGTTTCTACCCTCACCTATGTTTATGAAGGGTGGGTCATGACCAAAGATTGAGATCACGGGTAAAAGTTGTTTAAATGGGTTTTCTCAGAAGGGTGGCTGGTCTCCCTTAGAGATAGGGTAAGAAGCTTGGCTATCCGTGAGGAACTCGGAGCAGAGGCGCTGGTCCTGTGCAGCGAACGGAGCCTGTTGAGGTGGTTACGATTAAGATCAACAGACCAAACAATCAACACAGAGTTGATTGCAGTGTATGGTTGTCTAGCTTAGTCATAGTCATGTGCAACCAGCCATGTAGCCCATGATACAGTGCAACTAGGTTTCTAGTATAAATACTGTAGTAGTACTGTAGTAGTATAAATAGTATAAATACTGTAGTAAAATCATTTTCTAGTTTGTGCAACAGAATCTGTGATATTAGTACTACAGTATTAGTTTTTCTAGAAACCCCAAATTAATTATCAGTAATATGTAGTAAACCCTTATCCAGCTAGCCATATACTGTTACTTTGGTGTGTAAATGTTTATACAAATGTTTTCTCTAATTCAACCCACATTTTAATAAAAACATAATTTCCAATAGCTCAAACTCATTTTTTTTTTATCACACAGGGCTGCTTGATTATGGAAAAAGTAATAATGATTATTTTGGTCAATATTGAAATCAAGATTATTATATTATGACTATGACTTTGGAAAGATGTTGCATTTACTGCACCTAAACAGTGAAACAAATGAACAGAGAAACCCACTTCTATGGTGAATGTCTTTTAATAATACTTTTCATGTTGATATTTTCCTTTCATCCTGTAATGGGCGAAAGTGGGCGTGCACCTGCCATTCAAAACACAAGACAAAATAAGAGTTTACTTGCAAAATGTAAATCGATTATAATCTGTAATTGTTGAGAATCAAAATTTAAATCACAAAATGTGATAAATTGCACAGCCCTAATCACAATATAGTGTATTGTAATTATACAATACTACAATACTACTATACAATATATAATATAAGGTACAGTCATAACTGTAGAAACTTAGCTTGTGTGTGTGCAGATCCTCTATGATCATAGGGCAGTCTGTCTGCCCTGGAGAACAAAAGCCTATAGCTCCAGAAGCTGGCTGAATCAGGGCCCTGATTGGCCTGAAATACTACTGGAATCTGTGGGCAGACACTCGTGCCAAGCGCCTCTTGGTGCGATACGATGCACCCACAGACTCTGTGGGCTTCTCTTGCAGATGGTGCAGGGCTGAGCCACAGCACAGAGCGTTCTTCTTATTTCACTGTTTTTCAAATGACTATGTCTACAGTATAGAACATTATGGAATGTCCCTATATCATTAGCTTCATAAAAATGTTTCTTAATAATAATAATAATAATAATAATAATAATAATAATACATTTTAATTTAATCAGTCAGATAATGCTAATCCATGGTTAGATTATCAGCAGGCCTACATTTAAATTACATTTAATATTTACAATAAAGCATTAAATTACAAATATACCAATCGCCAATCATGGTCAGAATAGTAGTCATACAGTATGCAAAATGTTTTCTAGTATGTTTCTAGTATGTTATACAGGGCAAACCTCACAAGACCATCCTTATCTCCACCAGTTGTTCTCCAGCATTGCATATCCACCATTCATTATGTGTTGTTATCATTGTGTGTCACCTTAAACCACCAATGACATTTTGCCTTGACTTGCATGTGGCCCTGGGATGTCAACAGCAGCCTTCTGGTCTACATAAATGGGGATCTTATATAGACTATATAGGATCATTCTCCCCTTGCCATTCAAAAAACGTGACAGTACCTCTCGATACTGTCCGGCTCGGCGGCTCGGCATAGAGCAAAGGTTCTCTTGACAGCAGCTGGCATGTGGCTCTCTGCTTAAGTATTGGTTCTCAGTTACATAAATGATGACATGATGATTGCCTGGGAAGTCAATATATTTACACATTGATTATCATAACTTAAATTACATTAGAGGAGTGTGTTTTCCACATACAGTATTATTGAATGGGTATATCAGCTAAACAAGAACATTATTATTAAAATGGGAAACAATGTAGAACAGTGAAATCAGAAACAGAGAACAAAATAGTGAGAGAATGTATTCGTCTCTTCCATCATCAGATTATTGGACATCTGTTTACTTGGTTTCTGTGCTCTGTTCTCAGACCTCTTTTCTGTTGACATAGCAACAGCAGGGGCCTGTTTGTATGCTAGATGCACACACACACATACACACGCGCACTCTAATGGGCATTTGATCAAATGAGCATGCGCCACATGCACACATCCGTACCATGGCTCAGATGTGCACAGTCATGCGATACTTTCCCACACAAACATGCTGATGCACGTTTGTGGAATCTCCCATATTGACATGAAACACAATGTATGTAATATCACATGAAACAGTCAGAGCACTCCTCTAGAAGAGAGACAACAGACACGTGGAGACTCCAAGAGGGATGCAGGTAGATAAGGAAAGACAATTGGGCAAGAAAACTATCATTTTGAGTGGTAAATTGATCAAATGTGAAGAACATTGTCCATTAGAGAACATGTAAAATGTAATTGACAGTATGATTCCTTTTAGGCAATTTACAGGTATAAATGGAAATGAGTGGATATTTGGTTTAGTTAGTTCATCTGAAATGCTTTATCCCAAAAGTATACATTATTTATAATATTATTCCTTTACAATCACATATTTGAATACACAATAAATAAATAATGTATTGTCCTGTATATTGGCTTGGAAAAATACAGATGCTAAAGTATGTAAATAAATAATAAAAACTGTGGTCTAGGGCCAAATTGTGTCTAATTGTGAGATTAGGTTAGGCAGTGAGTGAAATGTGATACATACAATGCTGTTTAGTGTTTGTTTATTACAATAGGCATTGCCTGCTGTTCTCCATTTGATGGGATATACAGGGTCTAACTTCTACCACTCATGTGGTCTTCTGGGGTTTGTTATTCAGTGTTAAATCCAGAGTTGGTATTGTGATGTGTCTGTGAAAGCAACAGAGAGGGCAGCCATTATGGTTGCTGTTGTTCTATCCTGCTTAATGTTATCAGATTGGCAACCATTCCAATTATAAAAGCCATCTCTCTCTCTCTCTCTCTCTCTCGCTCTCTCTCTCTCTCTCTCTCTCTCTCTCTCTCTCTCTCTCTCCCTCTATGTCTGGCTTTCTCACTTGTTCCTGTTGCTGTTCCTGCATCCATCTATTCCATTCTTAATGCATTTCATCCAAAAGTCGAATTAGCTGTAATTTGGCTACATTGCACAGTGTAGCTATACCTTCAGTGATACATACACACACCACACACACACACACATGCACACGCACACGCACACACACCACACACACACAAACACAAATGTAAGATGATTACAGGTCCACATTGATCACATATGCAAAAACACCACCATACATTTCACACATCTACAGAAATCCCTAAACCTACAATACCTTATACGGCTGCATACTGCACCTACATCAGTATCGAACCCAGTCGATTGTTCATTTTAGAAGAGGACACATCCTCCTGCCTCCTGGACTCCCTGAGCACATAGAACTGCATTAACTGGCTCAGGTTTCAGGGTAATGAGACCTCATGTCGCTGGCTAATAGCTGGCAGTGCCCTCCCTCTCGCACACAGGAAATCAATGGACAGCCATTTACACACTCCCAAAGCTTCTCTGAGTCCACTGGCCACCATGTGGGGCCATCCGTGGCCCCAGCAGACATACAGTAGCAGGTATGGGGAAGATGCATGGCATAGAGATGGTAAGAGGCATTGTAAGAGTAAGAGCATGGTTTATTGGAGAGAATACAAAACAATTCTGTCACAATACATCAAGAAGTATTTTGACTTAATAGAGTGTCTCACTTTACATCTATCTATAAAGAGAGCTATCTTATTTGGAGGGGAGAGAAACGTAAAAATAAGCAGAAAAGTGAGACAGAGTGAGAGATGACAGGCTATGTGTTTTTCGGAACAAGAAGGCAGACCATTGAGAGCTGTTATATTCCCAGAAGACCACCATAAACGTAGGCGTATCTGAAAGCTCGAAAGCAGGCAGAGAGAAAAGGCACATCAGAGATAACGGTACAGAATGGGCCCCTACGATATGACAATGGATAAAGGGTTCGTTCCCTTTGTCCCTGCTGGTCTCTTCTCTTCTCTCCTCTGCTCTGGCAGGTTGGACAGAGACATTAAAAATTAATCTCCTCCAGATGCCGGTAAACTGCGTCACTTGCTGGCGGGAAGTCACGCCCCCCGCCTCCGCTGCTCTGGGTACTGAGGTTGGGCAGAGGATGAGACGCTGGTCGCTAAGCTAGCTTGTTACCTACTGAGATGAATGGGTTCGTCAAGCTGATAGCAACCAAGCACATGCATGCAATGTAATGCATGTAATTCTCCTGGATGTAGGATACAATTCATGAGGTTGTATATAATACAGGAGGATGATGAATTTAAATGTTTTGACTTTTGGAGATACACTAGAGACTTTGTTGAATATATAAATGAGAATATACCAGCTTAATAATTTATGAATCCATGATAGTTTGATATACTGTATATTTAAATGATAAGCCAGATACAATGTATTTTAAGTGTTATTATTATAATGGCATGGACAATCAACATTCTTATTGTGGTAGAGGTTAGGTAGGTAGAAGTAACAGGTGATTTCAAACGAGTCAATAAAATCACGTGTTCATGCAGAGTGAGATTTGCAAATAGCAAAATATTGCAAATATATTGGACAAGGTAGGTTTAGGCATCTTTATCAAGCATGCTTACAGGAAGGCCAGGAATGCTTGGAGTCAATTACTGTAAGAACTCCACTATCCTATACAGCCACACATACACATCCATGCCCATCTAACCTTATATGGGAAAAGACAACTACAAATGTGAAATGAAGTGAATTCTAATGGATGTCATGCTCATTTTAAGAAACTCAATCTTCTGTCACTGTCACATGACAAACAATGCTCTCTATAAATCCTCTTGTGACATGCTGGTTGTTCAGACGAAGCATGTGTCGGTGGGAACGGAACTATACGCTTGTTCAGACTAATTAATATGTTTTATATTAGCATTTTCATATTATGGACTGTCATGTTCCTCAATTACTCTCAATTAATGAAATGCATTTTTAATTTGACACCTTTTCAGTCACTACCTTCAGTGGATACGCTAGCTTTGTCAAATTCGCATTTACAGCGGAAAATATATTGGTGGAAACGGGTGAAAGTGTTAATACCATTTACTAAATTGCCCTTATAATCATATTATGCTAAGCTACAGTGAATGTGTGTTTTCCGGACATGAATATATTTTCTTTACTGTATAGCCAGAGCGATCTCAATCCAATTTCACAGCTCAACTCATATTCCAGTTAGCTTACCACAACCCAATTTAGAGACAACTGCATTGAGGCAAACATTTTGTGTGCCTGTGAAATAATCAGCCTTCTCATTAAGACTATCGCTTATTCTAATATATCATACTGTCCGGTGTGCTTTTAGTCCCAGAATGAGGAGTCTCAAGGGATCTGTAGTGCGATACAAGGCTTCTAAGCAAAAGGATCGGGTTATCCAGGGTCTGCAACCTCGGGAAAAAGGATTAGGCTATTTAATTTCAGATGTTACCATTTTCCAGTTATGACTGTGAAGCAGTTGCTGAGGCATAATATTGTATCAGAATGAAAGAAGACAGAACCACAGAGGCGCAGCCATAGCTGAAGGTTCTTGTCTTCTAGTTTTAGTGATTGTACTAGTAGGCCTGTTGTTCTGTTCTGTTCTGTATTGTGTTATGTACAATGTAATATCCTAATCTAAAACATTTGTAAACACTTGATTGAGCCCTCCCATTTTTGGTTTTAAAATCAGCAATCCAAAACACTAGAAGCAACACTAATATCCCAATTGTGATATTTTCAAGCGTTGGGTTGGTTTTCCATCTACACAATCCATAAACATATGGTCTAGCCTTTACCTTAAAATGTCATAATCGCCAAATAACATTTTCAGGCACACTGCACAGGGATGTTCTATAGCCTCATGAGCTATGGCCTTTTGGCATTATCTCAACACCTGCGGCCTTTCTTTCCCCCAAACTGTATTGTTTTCTTCTTCACACGTCTCTATCTGTCGCTTTGCATTTTTTTCTCAAGCTTAAAAGTTTATAAAAGAAACAAAGACAACATGAAGGACCTTGGATCTATTGAGTTCTTTTCAGTTTTATTTTCTCTTCTGTACACATGCACGCACGCACACGCACGCACGCACACACACACACACACATACCCACACACACGCACACACACACACACACACACACACACACACAGTCATACAGTCATAGTTTTACAAACACAAAAAATACACTCTTGGGAACAGTGGGAAGGAGGATGGAGAAGGAAAGAAGTCCTTGCATATAGCATCATCAACATTAGCTAAAGACATTCAATGTTTTATATTGTATAAGGCATATACAGTAAGTGAAATGTTTTGAAGGCCTCTTTCATAATTTCCCTTAACAACACTGGAGACAGCAGTGAAAAGGTAATTAAAAAATCACAGGCATCATGTTTCAATACAAGTCAGCTATTGCTTTTCCTATACTGCCATCCTGTGGTTAAATTTCAAATTATATGGCAAATTTCCTGAACGGTTTACATGACATGACATGATGGTTTTAAGAAACACTCAGTTAATAGATCCCCTAAAATAACAGGTGTGTGCTAAAGTATCTATTGCATTGCATTTTAGTTAACATGTTGGCAGTCTACTGGATCCCCTCCATGTACATGCTCATTAAACTCATATCTTTAGCTGCATGATTCATTGTGGTCCATATTGTGAAGCTGATTGAAAGAATGCCAATAGTGTGCAAAGCTGTCATCAAAGCAAAAGGTGGCTACTTTGAATAATCTATAATATAAAACAATTTCTGGTGCATTTCACACTTTTTGGTTCCCTAAATAATTCCAGATGTTGTCCTTCATATACAATACACTGTGTAGAAGATTATTAAAATAAAGAAAAAAACTTGAAGGTGTGTCTAAACGTTTGACTGGTACTGTATACACCTTTTATATATACATTTTTTAATAGTGTAACCTACTTAATCATTCTATTTTCTTAATTTCCTTTCCCATTAAAAAGGCAACCAGATATTTCTGGAATTTCTGAATCATAGCAAGCACACAGCTAAGTTCATCTAAGTTATTGTCTTTGTGACGCTTGTGCTTCTTGTAAAAAAATGGTGGCCATATAAATGTTTGCAGTTTTATAATAATTCAAGACGATTTATATAGGCAATGTGCTACTATTTACGATGTTTGTGTGTGTTTGGTATGTAGATGTGTAATTGTTTATATTTCAAACAAATGTACTATGGACTAAGCGCGCAAAATCACTTTCTGTCAGGAAATCACTTTTTGGCACAACACCGGGACCCATTTTTACAAAATAACACTTTATCTATTCCAGCAGAGGGCAGCAAGATTCATCAAACTCTAAAAAAAAAGTCATACAGCATACAATAATTGGGTGTTGAAATATTTTTACGAATAAGAATATGGTGCACGTCTTCATTAACCTACTTCTCATAATCACTACAATGTTGTACAACGTAAGATGTTGAAGTGTTGATCTGTTTAAGGCAATGCTGTTTTTTGCAATATTTGGGAATGTTGCACTTTACACAAATATATAGTCTCTATACTGTAGGGTGGTACACTGGGCACTGGCCCTACATATGCATATATCCAAAACGAACACGCACATATCATAATATGACAAGAATGTAGCCTACAATCATTATAATGGAATATTAATTGCGCATGTGACGCCTGACGCGTGCTCTTGTGCGCAAGTTCAAGATCTAAACTCAACTCAATTGCTACTGTAAGTGAGCGACCGAGTGAGAGAGGAGAGGCGCGCAAGTTACAGGACCCTTTTTTACAGAACAGTCATCGACTATGATTTCTTCACAGTTCATTCTACTGTATATTTGCAACAGCCCATTCTGTTAATTGTGTGGTTGCGCCTGTCCCAGGATTGAAAAACAAAAAACAAAAATATATACAGTACAGAATCATGTAGCCTACGGTAGCCTATGTGCCTACAAGCGCGAGTTACAAGGGGACATCACTTTGAACGGGACAAGTCGCATGGTGGCTAAACACTTGGCTGAAAATCATCAACACGCTTTGGAGTTTATTCCACGTTGACCAAAGTAGGAATTTTCTAACTATATGTGATTTGCCGTTGCTGGTCCTCTATATAGTGACTATTAGTCACGTTTTGAATGGGTTTAGATCGACATTCCCTCAATTTGCCTGGATGGGATGCACAGTTAGTTTCATCTGTTGTGAAGACGATTTTCTGCAAATGCCTGTTTACCAATATGAGGAGAAAAAGAAAGATGCACTGATTAAGGTAAGTCTTTCTGTTTCTATGAAACTTTTCAGGTTTGAACTTGAACAAGATGGGGGTTTGTGTCGATAGTGTATGTTTTGAACGTTTAAATGCTTTGCCAGTTTGTGTCTTAACGTAGCCTACTTTCATTTTCTAAACATTAAAACTAGTAGTGCAAGCAAAAACAATGAGCTTGGATTATCAATTAAAATGCTAATTGTACTATTAAACATTTAATTATCAGTTCCGATACACTCTGCTCTGACATAGTGTATCAGGAACTACCTTTGATTACACCAATATCTTGCATACAGTATGTGCTATAGTAAATTAATTGCCGCCACAACAGCCACAGGCAACGCATAAATTCCAAGTTCAGTCATGCCCTCCATTAGAATAGACAGAACCAAACACATCCTTATCAATGATCAAAGCACTTCATGACTTAATTAAATTAAAATGGTCACCTTAAAATTTCCATCACCAGTGGTTGGCTATTATAGTGTGTCTGTCATTTTTGGCTGAAGTACTGCAGTCAGGCACACCATAAAGGTTGGTACATATTAGTGCATTTATTTCTGTGTAGTTAGGCCAAGTTTTCCCAGGCTTCACCGTTATAACAATAACAACAGTTCAAATATATGGCTGTTTCTTCCTATTCATTGTCTGCTGTACATTGGCCATTCTCTATACTTATGTTAACCAGCAAGTGTTTTCTAAGTTTGCATGCTTCTCCTCAGCATTATTGGCACTGTTGTGCTTCACACCCACAGTTGTCAACAATCTCACATGGGAGCTAGCCAGTCCAACCACAGTCTCCCATCTCTAGCTGCTGCTAGAGCTAAGTGGGGTTAAGTGCTGAGACGCTGGGGACGTGAACAGTAGTTTTTGAGTGATGGAAGATATTTCCTGATAGGCTTTTGCCTGGCAAGGTTTCACAAGACGCTCCAGATATTTGACCAGTGCTACCTTTAAGAATAATGCTCCGACCTTTGCTGCCCAACCACTGCATTTTATATAATGAAATAGTATTCCACACAAATTGATTGATATTTCAACACATTCAAATAAAATCTAGGCAGGAACATATAGTGTGTGTATAACTCATTTGTGGCTGTTCTGCAGCATTCAAGCCCAAAAATAGTAATACTAGTTTAAAAAAGTAGGCTATCTTGGTCCTAAAGGCACCTGAGTTCACTTTCCCAGACATGCATATCCTGACTTGTAGACCTAGAATTAAGGCGTGATGGGTTGAGGGCACTCCAGTCTTAGTCGTGGGAGATCCTCTTTGCCACCATAGCTGTATTATAAGTAAAGTGATTTGGCTGGTGCTAAATTGTGGAAAACATGCATAAGTGAAGTAGAGGTGAAGTTAAAGCACTCAAAACATGTGTAGTCTAGTCGGGCTACCCTATAATATGATTATTAGCACGACCCTGCAGTTCTCTAAGCAGAAAGTGGGGAGAATGGTTGTTGATATTTCATCTCAACATCCAAACATCGGCTACACCTCATTTGACAGTAAAAGCACCTCTTCCTTCAGTGTTCCCCCAGAACTCCCGCCCCATACATTGGACATGCATTGCCAAAGCTAGGATAGTGTTCAGTGGTGAGGTCCGCACCAGCGTGTTTGTGTTATCATACAGTATGCAGAGCCAGTTATTTACAGGGCATAGCTGTAGAAAGATGTACTGTATGTCATGTGGGGGCGTTTGAGTGCTCTCTTCCCTTCAATAAGTATGTAGACAACTCTCACTACCTACAAATAAAACTTCAATAAAAGTTAGACTCAATAAGAACAAGAACATTCTATGTAAAACACGTCTACAGTACAGTAGAGTACAGTACAGTACAGTACACCACCATCTCAGCAGTTTAAATGTATTGGTAAGTAGAAATCTTGTTCATACAGTATACCAACAGTAGGGCCAGTGTTATTCATACAGTACCTTCTAGTGTATAGTGTTGTCATGCTTATACAGTATGCACACCAAGGATCTGCTCAGGCGTTTGATATTGCTTGCTGTATTGTTGCTCCCACAGTCTGTGTGTGCATGATTGTTGTGTGTCTGTCCTAAGTGGAGAAGAGGGTTTTGACACTCCTCTCAGCAACATTCATGGGGCCCATGGCTCAGGACTTTGAAGAGCGATAACAATCGTCTTGAAAGTAAAACCCCTATCTTAACCAAAGAACACAACCTAGACTTTGATCCAGATTGGGTGGAAGGTGGGGTCTTGGATCACCGTCAGGAAGTATGCACACTATGTGTTTGTGTCTAGGAATCTTGTTTGCAATACACAGGTGGAGAGAATAATGTCTAGACCCATGTAGAGCTGTGGGCATGCCTGACATCTTTTAGACAGTCATAATATAGTGGATACACAAAATAACATTATAGAGCCATGCTATCTTTTTGACATCAAACACTGTACGCCTATGGAACACATTCACAAAATGCTACAGCAATGCTGAACTGAAATGTCTAATGTAAACATGATTGTAAAGCTTGCACTGTAAGACATATTTTTGAAAGATGTGTGTTTTGGTGTTTCTTTTAGTAGAATAAAATGTAGTGAAAAAGGATTCAAGGCAATGCAGAATTTAGAAACTTTAATCCTGAGATGGGTTTGCTTATTTACTTACTACAGTCTTAATTTTACTCCAAACGGGTGAAGGCTTTAGTGATGATGATGTTTTCCGGATTAACATTGAATTCATAAGGCCCGAATCACTCCCCTCCTCAGTAAATAAGGCTCATCTCATATTAATGGCTGTCAAGCCGATGTATCCATCTGCCAGGTTTCTGAATTCCCATTATAATGTCAGACAGCAGGTTGTAGGGGGGGGGGGCTTTCCCGGGGATTGAAGATTTTCTATTCAGGTATGTGGTGAACTGAAAGTTACCTGCCGGTCTGCATTGCATTCCAGCGGCAGTTTTTTGCTTTGGTGAAACAGTGTGTCCTCTGTGCTGTATCTGCAGGGAGGCCTATCATTTCACTCTTAGCTGCCAGCGCTGACCCACACTGGAACAAGACCATCTCTGTACGTTCCCTCTGTGTGCTTGACCTGCCAGCGGCTTGAGATGCCTGAGCAAAGTTAACCCCATTAATTTTACCTTTTAGTGCCCGAACACACGGGAATAGAACCTCCTGTAGACACTTCCACAGTTTATTTCGAGGTGCTCGTGGCTTTTCCTACAGTCAGAGACGTTCTCGAATCTTTGTTGGTGGTTATACCAACGCTAGTTCTCTTTACAAAGTAACAACAATAAACCTTTAAACGTTAGGTTTGCTGTGTGAATAGGACCGATGTGGATATAAGGTGTTGGCCTGCCATTTTGTCTATCTACAATATTAAACATATTCATCCCAGAAGGAACACTATGGTTACTCTTCTATACAATGCACATTGCTCCCCTGCTAATTCTGAATCTAGAGGTTAAGATCAATGATTTTATATAGCCTATTGGCACAACTCACTTGAATCCACTGGGTTTTACATAGCAGAATGTAGTGTATTGTGCCAGTTTGATATCTTTCTAACCTAAACCAACTCTTTGTTGGTGCTTATTTTCCATTATTCACTGTTATTCACTTGCTTTTGGTTTATTCACTATACAGCCAAATATTTGTTTAAAGATTTTAAACCCCTGCCTGCTGTAGAGAGGCAAAAGCTGCTATTGAGAGAAAATCTTAAACTCAAAGCCAACGCCTAGCATGTAATCGGCTGATGTGGGCACTTTATCCATTCTGAAGTCAAATCCCTCTTCTTTTAACAATTTCTGGTCAAAGGATATGTGAATCCGATGAGTGGATATTTCTTTTACAAATAGCCTTTCAAGATGTGACTGATCCAGCGATGCGTAAAGCTTGCCACAAAGTCGCTGGAACTGGGGGATAATGGCATACAAAAGGCGTTGACTGAGTATCGTTAAGTAGCTTTAATTCACTTGGCAGTGCACAGTGGATAGAATAGCTGGCATAATGATAGATTAAGGGCCAGGGTAACTGTATTTCCCCCCCAGGGTCATGGTTGTTTGCCCCTTTTCTTGGAATGTAAAATAGAGGCTAACTTAGCTAACCTAGCTCTGCCTAAGACCTTGTGGCATTAGTGCAACATAATGCACTTATGTTATCCCTATGCCATCCAGTTCCTACTGTATCTCTTTGTGTGCCAATGAATGTGCCCTTTATTATGCAGTTGTGTTTATAATTCTCTAGCTACTGTTGGTGGTTTTTCTAGTCTTCTTTCTCTGACATCGCAGGGATGTGGCATGCACTCTTGGCAATGTCAAAATCCCTCAAAGTCTCACTCTAGGGGAAGCCATGCTAGAGATCCAAAACACATCTTAGTGATGGACAGAAAGCTTGGCACCCAGGTTGCATCCCCTTGGCCCTCAAAATGTGTCTTGTGTCTGTGGCCTGGAGCTTTTTCTCGGGGTCTTCTCTACCGAGGTTGGATGCCGCAGGGCTTCAAGGATAATTGCTATGACAGTGGAGCAGAAGTTAGGCTGGGCTACCCAGGTTGCCCAATCATGTTTTCATCATCGGGAGAATGTTTTTCTTTGGGGAGGTAATAAATCCCCCCCTTTGACATGCTGCATTTACTCTGAATACACAGGAAGAAAGAGACCTTTTTTTTTTCTCCCTCCATTTTCCACCGATGCTTGTAACAAGCCAAGGCAGATCATTGATGCTTGCCCTCACTGTTAAAAAAAAGAAAAAAAATAGGATAGGTTTGCATACTTAGACATTCCACTCTGCAGGAATTTCATAGGTATTTGCAAATGAATGTGGTGTCTCAGTGGACTGTGAGAGGGGAAATGTAAAGGCCATAATGGGTTTTAACAAAGTGTTTTGTGCAGTAAATGTACAGGCTAGTCACAGTTACAGTATGCTCCCATGCTAAATGGATTCTCTCACGATAAGTGCTATGAATATTAACATTCAGGTTGTTACAGACAATTTCAACTTTTCTCTCTTGGAGCCGTGAGTGACATTCGTTGTCTACATGTATATGTTCTTGATTCCTCCACACATCCACACGTGCAGTACAATGGAGAAAGCCTCACCGCACCATTATTTTTAGCACGCTGTGGAAACCCAATATCCCACTATAAAAATACACGTTCCCAACCTGATCTCCTTTAATGAGAACGAGTGTGTCACACTCTGCACGACAGCCGATGGAGTCCCTAATCAAGCTACACTGCTGGGCCTGACCCAAAGCATGTGTTGCACTCGTCTTAAAGCTTCCACATGAGTCACTGGTATGCCACACATTTGCCACATTCATGTAGGCCTGGTGTATTACTGCACAGCCCTGTGCTTTAAACGGTAACACTACCAGTGTTGTAGTAGTGGTGGTAGTAGTAGTTATAATAACACATTTAACCATAGGAAAATATACTGTAGGAATAGTAACTTTATGATTTACACCAGTGGCGTGGCGTGGGGAATGTTTTTGAGGAAGCAAAGTAATAACAAATAATCTACGTACGGGGAATGGTGGGCGAGATGACAGAGCACCCGGGACTTGCGCACGGCCGGTGACAATGCCAACCACCTGTATATTATGCTCCTGCATAATATGCTGCAGCTGATATGCCACTTAATGGACAGTAAATAGGCTACTATATGATTCATTTATTAATTAATTTAGCCTAACTTTATAGAAAACATGAGCAGTAAAGTAGCATCATTTATTTAGATTTACCTGCATGGGATTATGTGATAGAGCGCACGGTAGCGCCCGGTACCATATAGGCGTAACAACAATGTTATCGTGCAGCACTGCCCAATCAGTGCCCACCACCCATATGAATATGTTCCCTCATAACGCTGCTGACTGACATGCTGCTTATTTGATAATGGACAGTAACTATATGATGAATAGTCTACGTCATTCACAAACTAAGTCTGACGACTTAGTTTGTAAAGTCTGTAGACTTAGTTTGTAAAGTTTTACGTTCACCATACACTATTGCTCGAGCTACATTTGTTCCAAGACGTTTATGATCTGACGCTGATATGACATTTTTGTCAATATGAACATGCTACATATTGTTAGAACTGTTAGTTTAGTCCTTTTCACAATTACATTGTTCAGTTAGCTTAGAATTCTAGCAGCAAAGTACGTTAACTGATCCAGGCTCTATGTAAACAAAAAAACAAAACTTTACATTTGAAGCAACCATAAAGTCTGAATTTAAAAAAATGTTTTTTTTTCATACATATTAATCCAAGTTGTGAATACTGTAGCTTCACGCGTCCATTAGACCTGCTCCCTGTGTTCAATGGAAGCACCTTGGGATGTTGGATTCCTCTGGATAGGCTTGACTAATCACAGTTTGATATGGTTTGTGACCTGAAGATAGCCAAATTTGATTGGATAACAGTTTTACTCATTGTAGGATATGAGAAATGAAGAAGAGAGATTACATTTATTCATGTGCTGTTCCTCAGAAGAAACAGCACATGAATACCAAAAATGTTAACCCTCCTGGTCTTGGTACATCCTCAAATGTACAAACAACTTTTATCCTTGGGGTCAATTTGACCCAGCTATTTTAACATCCATTTTTCCCAAGTTTATGTGTCAGATACTTTATGTATCTTTGTTCACTACCTAAATATATCTTTAAATAAAATATAACACCCCCCCCAAACATCCATAATACCTATTACGTAACTATGGAAAAAATATGCAAATCACTGTAAAATCTTACTGAATTACCTAAAATTGAAAGACATTTTTTTTCTGTTATCAAGAAAATAATTATATATTATGTTGAAGGTCAATTCTATCCTAATATCAGCCTTTTCTGTCCATTAGTACTACGTCACATAAGCAACTGTGCTGAACATCTGATATATACTATATATGTATACCCTTCTTAGCTCAACTGACTTCCTGAAGATAACAAAGTGCTTATATATATTACAGTAAGAAAGAGTTAAGAGTTGTTACAGTTACAGTCTAAAAAAAGTTAGTCTAAACAGCAAGCAAGAAGACCTTGGCAAATGTTATTGAAGTTACTGAATTATTGAAATATGATCTATAAATTAAAATCACATACGCTTCACTTGTATGTTTGTTGTATTTAATAATGAATTAATACTAATTAATTAATAATAATTTAATAATAATTGTTAATTAACATTAATACTAGTACATCTAATGTATCTATATCTCCATACCATCAATGGGTAGCCTACATGATATAGGAGTACATTAATGAAATAATATAATAACGTAATGCTAGGTAGCTGTTAGATCAAAAGAATGCTGAAACGTGCAGAATTATATACCCGTCTATTGAAATATAACTAGTCTAGGAGTTTTCATGTTAATTATTTAAATATTATTTATATTAATTTTGTATTTAGTGTGGTAATATAAATTAATATAAGGAAGTAGTAATAAGTAATGACATTAATGTTGATAACATTGAACATAGAACCTGCTGTCTGTAGATAGATGTCGGAGATTATAATAATGGCTCTGCACACACTGTAACCTGATAAAAGTACCTTGAAACACCATTGGATGTCATTTAACAAGCTGCCGGCAGTGGTTTTGTTATCAGGCATTTAGCAGCTCCTTCCTTTTGTCATGCCATTGCTTATCATTTCAGCTGATAACATTCCTTTATGTGGCACTTAACATTTCGAGACCCTCTATTAGATCGCATGTCACATTGTATGATTGTTTTATGGCAGCCAAACCTGTGATACTCATCTGGGACTATAAAAGTCATATAATTTCACAGAGAGCGAACACAAACATATTATTCTCTGTGGAAATCCTACATAGCGAGATGATGGAATCTTTTTTTCCAACTTACTCACAATTTAGAAATAATGGCATGATTATATGCCCGGGGCAAATCCATCCACTGTCTGTCTTCACAGTGACTGTCTGGGGAGGTTGTGGGTAGTGGGCAGAGATGTGCAGATGTGAATGTAATATTATATTAAAAATGATTGACATTATTTAAAGACAGGTTACACATAGTAAAACAGCATAGCAAACAACAATATACTAGTGCTGTACCCGACCTTTGTCAAATCGGATATGGCTGTTCTGATTTGCCAATCTTTTTTTTTAATTTTCAATAGGTTATATCTGGTAATCATGGAATCCACAGGCATTAGTTTCAGTGATGATTTTCAACACATTAACAGTCAGATGCAACACAGGCATGCATTAGCCTGGCTAGCCACTGGAGCCGTAAGAGTATCCTACTATACAATTGTTTTGTGATATTAGCACAAAGCAATATCATATTTCAATGATTTGTGCCGCAGTTATCTTTTCAGAAATTGCCTGCATGTGACTACTGAGCAATCAATCGATCCATCTCTATATGGCCAAGGCAGTGACTAGTGCGGCAGTCAGGATGACATAGATATATATGATTTCACATTGTTAATGAAATATTGTTCGATAGTTCACTCAACAGGGCTGATTTCTTCCTTTGTGCAAAACATTTTGTTGGCAAAAAAAAACAAACAACAGAAAAAACACTCCATATTAATTTAGGTCCATAGTAAAACCGTTTTTACAATAGCCTACATGCAGTAGTTTGAGTGATGATAATCCAGTGGATTTTGGACAGTGGCCAAGTCACGTTGATTCCAGTTTCTTGTCTAAATTAATGGTTTAAAACCTGCATGTATTAAATCCACTTTGTTCGTATTGTAGCCATGACACTTGGTCTTAGCATAGATACAAATAAAATGTCATGAACGATCTCCTTTGTTGAACGAGCTCAACAAGTCCTGATTTATTTATTATTTAATTCATATTCATATAACTAAATATTTGGCATCTGACAACTTTTTTTTTATTCCTTATTGGAATGTTAACACTGTGCTGTGCAATGCGCATGGGGAAAAAAAATAATAATTAAATAAAAAAATACTTGAACAATCTCAGTCGATTAAAGGGGCACCAACTGATGATTTGACTCGTCGACTTGCAGGGGGCAGCCCTACAATATGCATTTCTTGGTAGTGTTATAGGCTTTCCAGAACCAAATGTTCCCACCCCATTTTAGTTCATGATTTGAAACAGTAAGTCCTTTAAGGAATAGAGAGTAGATAACTGTCTGAGCTGTAGGAGGTTGAGGAGAGAGGAGTGCTAAGCCAATCAGCATTCAGGTGTGGGAGGGGCATGCACTCTCCATGTTTCAGAACACATGAACATATATATATATATATATATATACTGTATGTATATATACTGTATGTTGTGCTGTATATGTCAGTTTTGATTTATTGATAAGATGCACCAATTGATAAGCTGCACCAGTTGTGGCGCCGCATGCATGCACTTTCTTACCGTATGGCGACAGTTGTCATGTTGTTGTCTTTGTTTTGATGACTGCAGTTTGGCGATGCTGACAACTTGTGTAGTGTACCGGTAACGGCTACTAATATACGAGTTACTGTATATTACACATGTGGCTCCAAGATTAAAAGGTAAATTACCTCTCTCCATATCTCGCTTCTTTGCAGTTTGACTCCTTTACACCGTACTGTTATACAGATGCTGCTTTGTAAAAGTGTAAAAACATGACAAACGAGCATTGACGGTTAAGGGACTGACAACAAATTACCGTACTATGGTGAACGGCGAGTTCTGGCATCTAGGGCACATAAAATGTGAGAACATTTTAAACTGAGCTGTACAATAAAAAAGTAAAACACTCGGAATTGGCTAAAATCGGAATTGGCCGGTCAGGATTGAAAAAAACTGTAAGGAGAAAAACAATCGGTGCAACACAATTGATACAGTAACTCTGATTCCTTTTGTTCTGAGACATCCTTACTTTGTCAGGCTTCATTTACAGGGTAAATGTTAACTGAACCCATTAGCCTAATGTTTTTCTTCATGGATATACAATGATCCATGTTGTCAGGCTGTTAAGCTGTTTAATGTAAATGCCTTAAAAGTGGTACCAGGTTATAAATGTCTGCAGACAAGGTGCCTAGACATTGCTTTTCTCCTAACCCACAAGTGATTCCAATGTAAACAGGATGGGTGGGGGATGACCCATCTCTCTTCTCCAACAAGGTCACTGTCATAGAATATAATTAAATGAGACAGCAGCCCGCTGGCACCAATAAAGTTCATGTGAAATGTGAAGCCATGCTGTGGACATGCAGCCTCGGGCGTGACTGACGTTTGTATAACGCCCAGCCATTGGGCAGGCTTGAGATCGCCATGGGTTACTGATGGTGTTGTGAATAAATGCAGCACCATGGTTACCCCCCCCCACCCCCCTCACTCACACACACACACACACACTCTCTCTCTCTCTCTCTCGCTCTCTCTCACACAGAGATATGCATAATATGATCTCAGCTCCACATTAAGACAAATAACTTTGTGATGAAAACATGTTTTTGTACAAGTCAGTGTATTGAATCCAAGCGAACCAGCTTTGACCTTTTTACATTTACTGTGGTTCCGATAGGCCTGTAGCAATACATGAATGTTATACGCAGTACATCATGGGATTAGTATTTAGCCGACATCTCATCCATAATAACTGGTTCAGTCAAAGATCTGATACTGCCTTAATACACAATTGCCAGGGGCCCCCAACCGTGGCCCCTGTGTTACTTGGAAAACCTCCAAGGAGATGACTCATCCTACTTGGGCTGTGTGTAAGGGCATGTTATGGTGGGCGGGATGGAGGGGGTTTGTGAGGGCAGGGGTGTTTGTGTCGTGTAAAGCCAGAGCTCCCCGTGTTTATCTGAGGTCATGTTTTGGTGTGTTTACTGCCACAAACAGCTGTATCCCACGTGGGAGGTTTCTAAGAAAGTGCCTCTTACGTAAGTGGATATGGACATGTCTGAGTTTACCCTTTAAGTAGCCATCAGTGTTCGCTCCTTTTATTAACTTGTCACAGTGTAAAGACTTTGATTCATGTGATTTTAAAGGGAAGTTCTTTGTTGGGCATATGGGTGGTTACTGTTGTCACCTCACATTGCTACTGTATACTTTGCCTGGATGCATTTCTTGTGTCAATACTGGGTTGGATTTTAAGCTATATTAGCATAGCTGCTATTGTCTACTATTTTATGTTTTACTACAAATGTTAACCCCTCGGAGGGGTGTGTGCGTGTGTGTGTGTGTGTGTGTGTGTGTGTCGTCTTTTGACCCTGCAATTGACAGTTGCTCCATCTGACATATGCTGGGATAGGCACCAGGATATGGCGAATACAATATTGGAACGGATGGATGGTTTAGTGAGAGGGCACCAGCAGGTGGCAGCAATATAGTTATTTTGTTGGTGCAGGGGGGTTGACCTGATATGCTGTCTGCTTTCATGTGGTATTAGATAAATCAGAAGCGACGTGTGAGGTAATAAGACACCCTGCCAATTTAAAGCAGTGTTTTAGAGGGTATGTGCTGCATGTTTTACCTGATCTGCTCACACCCACATAATGTGTTATGTGCGCAAAGAGGCTCCGGACACTCCTCCCATCAGTATTCATGGAGGCCCATGGCTTAGATGTTTGAAGAATGATAACAATCGTCGAGAAAGAAAACCCCCAATGTTAAAACCAAAGCACACACGTTTGTCTTTGATCTAGGTAAGCGGGACTTGGACAGGCTTCAGAAATAATGAACACTGTATGTTTTTGCTTGAGGGTGTCTTTATGCTTGCAGTACTTGGGCAGTAAAGGGTCTTCAAAACACACACACACATGCACACACCCACGTGTCGTGCACACATGCACACACCCACACACACACGCACACACACACACACACACACACACACACACACACACACACACTCACTCACATACTAAAATCATATTCAAAAGTAGTTGCTGTTTACACAGATATTCTCAAATATACAGTACTTGTACATTCAAACATTACACAAACTATACATTTGTGAGGTGTGAGATTCTGGAAAATGTTGATGCTTGGTTGAAGGGTTACTTATTTTTTCTGATACATTTGTACTTGATCACCTGATTTACAAAGTGCATAATTTGTACTGTAAAGAACGTGTAGGCTAACAGACGCTTATTTCAAACAGCACACATTACCACATTTGTACACAACTAGCAAAATGTTTCAACAATCATTTTGTTGATTCCAGTCAGAATCAACAATTGATTCCAGCCAGAGCTGGTTTCAGCTTTAAGTATCCTCTATTTTTATGTTGTTGATTTGGTCTGAAGGGATGACTAACATTTTAAATGCAAACTGAATAACAAACCAGTCAGATTTAGCTATGTGACATCATATCGGTATTGTAACCAATCGTATATGGCCTATCCATTAGAGTCAGATAGCCAATGAAGTTAGGGTATGCTAACAAAAGTGTAACACTAAGACAATGTTCAGCTTGAAGGGAGAGGTCAATCTAATGGGAATGGGAAAGCTTTGGGGCCTTTTAAGATGCACTCCTCTGCACAAATCTGCAAACATAAAGAGGAGCTCTCCTTTAACACTGTCCTTTGGAAAATACACAAGGAAAAGGAAAACACCAGCTCCTCTCACTGTCCATGCAGTGACCCCCTGACCCAGGCTTTAGTTTGTGTGTTTTCGCGTGTGTGTTTGTGTGCACAGGCGCATGCATACAGTATACTGCGTGTGCACGTGTTTCCTCTCTCCTGGCTAACAATGTTCCTCAGGAAACATGTCAGGATAAGAGCCAGACTGGCAGGCTCTCTTCGCTCAGTGTATAACCTAGACAAAGCATCACACAGTCGCTCTGAGAGCCTGGTCGAGCCCGCTTCCTTTTCTGGAAGGTTCTGGATCTGAAAGACTCTGAATTAGAGAAGAGTTCTCGTCCAGAGTGATCTTGAAGAAAAGAGAGATCGGCCATGTCCCTCTGGTTGGTGAGTGCCTCAGCAACATAGCGAGTCATTGGTTTGTTTTTTTACGGAGCTGGTTAGGGACTTGCTGCAGGACCGAATAAGGCAACGTATGGCCGTATTTATGTAATATTGCTGTCACCTGTGAACGACAGGGGTTAAATAGTCAGGCAATTGACAGAAACTGATTGACGGATGATATAGAGTACTATAGTCTTGTAATCTTGTGACAATATACAAGGGGAAATGGAGGCTCCAATATGTTTCTTGTAGCCCTTACTTTACGGGTACTGTTTGTATTTTGTTCCACTATAAAAATAAAACAAAATGGATAAAGATTATTGGCATTTTGTGATATCGTGTTTAGTTCATATATGTATTGCTTGCAGTGTGCAGGTCACTGTTACCTTGGAAACACAGAGGAGGTTAAGCTGTTTTGAGCTGTCTCATAATCTCCCTTGAAAATTCACTTTTGGTCTTAAGAAAACAACCGCTGCACACGTTTCAAATGAAACTCACTGCCATGACAGATTAGACATGACTTGTATTGCATGTATTTCAGTGTCTTTGTGTTAATTGCGGTGACCCTTTCTGATGACCTTATACATCAAGGCTTTCTCTCTATATCACTCTTTATCTTTCCCTTACAGTCACTCATTCGTTCTTTTTTGTCCTTCTCTTGTGTCTTGCCTTGTGACATTGCCTGAGAGACGGCTGGACAGCTAATGGCTTTATGGGCAGAGTGAGTGTAATAACTTGGGTTGCAAGGTGTTTCTGTGTCATTCGTATAACCTAGCATGCCAACATTGTTTGTCTGTGGTAGTCCTGTGAAAGGCTAGACATAGAACATTGAATACAACTTTATTTTTATTTTATTAATATTTTAACATATTTTTTTTTAAATAATAAAGAAAAACACCACACTGGTTTTCATCACCATGGCCTATTCCCTATATGAGCTTTAAGAAATTAGTCGATGATTACTGAGAAGGGGTTGTCCAGCTTATTATTGAAGGCAAAGTAGTCAGTACTGTCACATTGGAGTGTGTGTGTGTGTGTGTGTGTGCGTGTGTTTGGGTACTGTAGATGTTAATTAAAGGCTAAAGAGCTTGCCCCCTGCACTTTGGAATTTTTTGTAATTTACTGCCCATCTATCAAGGATGAAGTTGTCAAAGAATCTATGTTTTGTCCCTCATGGACTCCATCTTTATTAGCTCTGTAGAGGCCCTGTCCATCACACAAGCTCCTGGAATTTACCTTATAACATCAAAATCATCGCATGATGGACCACTTTGGAGGTCAACATCTGCCACATTAGTCAAACTGTTATAGGATGATTCAGATCGGAAAATAGTTGTAATCCTGTATGTCGTCTATGGATTTCTATAACTGTTATTATTCAGCTGTGAGATTTAAGCAGTTTTGCGTGCAGCTGAATGTTTTATATCAGTGCATCACAGTGCATTAATACATGTTTACTGATAAATAGCACTAAACAATTTTTATCGATCTATTTTCAATATTCTATTTTCTATTTTTTAAATTTGTTCTAATTTTTATATTTTACTTTCTGCTCCATTTGCATTTAATGGAGAAAAACAATAAAGTATACATTATTTTGAGAGCAATGTAGCAGATAATGTATCTGAAATTGTAGCCCCTCTGCGAGCTCATTCAACCCTTACTGAAACTGTTTCTGCCTCTGATGTTGCAATACACAATACGTAATAAGTAATAACTTCTGTTCTTGAGAGGTACGTTCTTGCCAAGTGTCCTTCTAAGAATGGTCTTTCAAGAACGCGAGGACAGATCTAGATTGAGATGCATATTCTTGGCTATCGTTTATGGCTATTGCGCAATACCCTGGGCTCAGGGATGACAACACCTGTATTATCAGCGCAAAATTGTATACGCGTTTGAACGCTTGATAGCCGGCGAGGTATCATGGCTGTCCCGGTAAGCGGGGCCTCACATCTACGAAATCTAATTTTAAACTAGACTCCATCTCGATAAATCGACCACAGATTTGACAGATTTTAAGTTAAAACATATATATTATTGCTTCAAAAACTCTTAAAACAGCATTTTGTGACACAATAATAGTATCAAAAAGTATAGCTAGTATTGTTGTGTCTTTTCTCGACTGCCATTGCCGCTTGTTGATTCGAAATGCATTCTGGGATATTCAATGGACAAGTTCCAATGGCATGTCTTGTGTTCTTGATTAGGCATGGTCAGTTATTTTCTATGTCACTTGCTAAATTTGAACTGAAATCAAAACAATATTCCTCTACTCCCTCTGCTGTGCCACCCCATGTCAAAATGCACTTTGCAGCAAAGCGTAGTACTGTACTAACATTTGGGGGCTGAAATACTGCACTCAGTGTTATTAAAACAAACCCAGTATTTTCTATACAGTTTTGTATGTTAAAAATTTAAATTATTCTGCAAATCCATTGGCATGCTTGCCAAGGCAATTTCTGTCTTACTATATATTCATCGGTATTATGGGAATGCTGGGCTGTGCACATAAATGGTATAAGCCCACTGCATGATGTCATTGAAGTCCAGCCAAACCACAACTCTTATTTATTGACAGCTGAATTATGGCATATGGTAAGAGCTCAGGGTGCTGCTTAATCAGTGTTAGCTGTGTCTGCACTGAACAGGCTGTGGGTACGCGACACTGGCTATATCCAATGGACACATGCATTTAAGAGGTGTTGCTGCTCCATAGACATGTCAAATATGTGGTATTTTTGTCAGTTTAAGACACTTGACACAGCACTCAAATACCACATTGTCGATATTTTCAAAACATCTGTTCCGCAAAAGTGGTACAAATGCATCTGGTAAAAAGGCACTTTGGTAATATACTTAATTTAACTGATACTTTCGGTCAAACTGAAAGTAGGCCTGGCATGAATGCATTTTTCATTTGTCAATAATAAGCAATACTACCCGCTAAGTGAGGAATGTTATTTATAATTATTAATAATAATAGTGACACGTTATTCAAACATTAGTGTGCACTGTAGTTGGAGTGTACTATTAGAACAAGCATCAAACTGTACAAACACGTGGAAAATAGGCCTACCTTAAGACATATGATGTATCCGCTTCCTGACTGGCAGTAAAAAGGAAAGTCAATGGAACTAGAAAACATCTAATATTGTATTGTAGACTTATAGTATGTTGTTTGGTACTATATATAAACTTTCGCATATCACCAATAACTCTTTAGTCAAATTGCTAGATGGGACTCCTCTTCAGAAAGTGGAGGAATTTAAATACTTAGGTATTTGGCTGGATTCACAACTATCATTTAAGTCCCATATTGATTCAGTGATAAAGAA
>JAOEGT010103498.1:0-7500 GCA_025447795.1 Speoplatyrhinus poulsoni
GGGGGAGGGAGGGAGGGAGAGAGACTGGTCAAGAGAATAGTTTCAAATATTTCTAAATATTATTATAACATTTAGATAAAACAGGCTATTATTCTTAAAACCGACTATTGTTATTTAAACAGGATATTACAGTAATAAAACAGATTTTATTATTAGTATTATTAAACATCCAAATTGTCTTTCATGCTATGCTGTAAATTACAGTAAACAAACAAACAAAACATATGTATCATTATTCATGTCTTTGTGTGGTCAGATGCAGATGCCATCGAATGGTAAGACTTTTATTTCCCGATATGCTCGGCCTACGTGTTCGGTAATAATAATTGTACTCATTTAGGTAAATGTGTCTAAATGATCTGAGCTGAGGTGCGTTCAAATCCGTCAAACAGAGGCAAACGTTCATGGTGAGAAAGTTTTCTTTTTAATGTAAATTTGAAGGTTTTGTTCTAAATGAATAGACGGTAACCTTAAAAACGTTCAGCTTCAATGTGGATTCACCCAGAACTACATCAGACTGTGTGTGTGTGTGTGTGTGTGTGTGTGTGTGTGTGTGTGTGTGTGTGTGTGTGTGTGTGTGTGTGTGTGTTTGCAGTGCACTCAAAGCAAACTGAAAATGTAAGCTTGCCTTTGTTTGTCAAATGGAACGCACCTCGGATCTGTAATCAACACAGTATTTGTACTTTATATACTGTAGGCTATTAAATATAAAGTACAATATGTGTACACACATCTACTTCTAATGTTCTTTCAACTGTATGTGAGTAAAGTACAAAAACTTCAGAATGAGTATTAGTTAATAATAATTTGTAATAGTTAGAAGAGAAGTAACCTTCTTCAATATAAACTGAAAATGAAATACAAAAGAAAATATTTATGTATACACATATTTAATACAATGTAGGCATAAGTCTACTTATGGTGTGGTTGTTGCATGCACATTACACAACACACAACACACACACACAAATCATGGCCCACTCCAATGATGTGGCTGTGGGGTTGATGCAGGGTAA
Source organism: Speoplatyrhinus poulsoni (assembly GCA_025447795.1). Classification (NCBI taxonomy): domain Eukaryota; kingdom Metazoa; phylum Chordata; class Actinopteri; order Percopsiformes; family Amblyopsidae; genus Speoplatyrhinus; species Speoplatyrhinus poulsoni. Next base: position 1,017 of record JAOEGT010103498.1, read on the forward strand.
GATAATATCTCTCCTGAGAGAGATTGATGCAATGTGCTCAGCAGTTTGTTGTTTGAGGACAGTTTGAGCCAACAGCAGGTTCTCAGCAGAATTGACTGTGTGTGTGTGTGTGTGTGTGTGTGTGTGTGTGTGTGCGCGCGCCCGCATACTGTATGTGCATGTGTGTGTGTGTGTGCGTGTGTGCGCGCCCGCATACTGTATGTGCATGTGTGTGTGTGTGTGTGTGCGTGTGTGCGCGAGCGCATACTGTATGTGTGTGTGTGTGTGTCAGCAACAGAACATAAGTATTATGGAAAGAAATTGCTTTATCATTTTAGAATAAGTTAGTTCACCCCATGCCCAGTGAATAGACACATCCACATCCACTGATAGAGCGATGGTGGCTATCATAAAACGGTATAAATACTTCATGCAGTAGTACTGTGTTCTTTCAGACAAGAATGACTTCACAACATGGTGAAGCTTGAAGTGTTTCTTTAAATGGTTTAGGTGGACGTGTTGCCGTACAAACATAAAGGATGGCCTTGAGCTGTCCCATCAAAAGAGGCTATTCAGCCAAGCTATGCTATGAGGGCATTACGCTCACACCGACTTGAGAGCATACCATCACATAAAGCCTTTTAATACTCTGTGTTTGTATACATTCAATCTACAGTTTGTCTCCGTCAATTTCAATCAAATGCATTATGCACACGCCATGACTCTGTAAGAAAATTGTATCAGGAAACCGTATAAAGCCATATTTATGTTATGTTATTAAACACATTATTTTGGTTGGTTAAACCTGTTCTTGACCTTATACCGGGAATTTTCTGAGGTCGGCAATCCGCATGCTCTCAGAAGAACCAATCAAATGCAAGGTAGCAATCGTCCCGCCCCTAAAATTTGCTGGCATGGATGAGCGATGGAGGTATCAATCAAACAGGGCCCCATACACACCCAGAGAGCAGGCCGGTCCCAAGAGTTGTTTCTGACGGCATGTTGTTAAGGTAACAGGCAGAGCTAAACGCTGTCAGTCAGATGTCGTGCCTACCCTTCCTTGTAGAGCTCTGATTGGCTGCTGTATCAGATGCTGTCAGGCACCAAGGGCCAGCTTATTGGTGGAGTGTTACAGGGGATTCTGGGTTATAGGTTGTCTGTTGTCTGTAATATTGGTTGTATTGATGGGTAGCCTCACGAGACCATCCTGATCTCATAAGCTTCAGTTAATTTTGCCGTGAGAATCAGTCTGGAAAGCCTCTGAATCGTTTTTAATGTGTACGAGTAGCAAATTAACTTTCGAATCAGCGTCATATTTATAGCTATAGGGGCGTGGTTTTCCAATCAGCGTTGTGTTTATAGCTATACGGGCGTGGTTTAGGTGTGCCGACCATGGTGCCGACAGCGAAAACGACCAGATGGTTCATCCAATCAACTGCCAAGTACTGTTTTGAAAGTACATCCATTCAACAGTTTCCATGTACGGCTCCCCAGATGGACTTGTGACAACAATTCCTCTGGCATGTCAGGTTAGAGGGCTGGAGGGGGGGTCATTACAACTGCTTTTCTTTGATTCTATTCTCAATGTGGTGGCATTGAGAATAGAATCAATTATTTTATTTATTTGTATTTCTGTATGTGTTTTTGTATGTGTTTTTTTCGTACATTGGTATAGTCGATCGTGTGCTATTGGAGCTTATGGCTAATATTTATTCATGTTTCGCAGCTTGTAGCCTCACCTTGTGACACTGTTTTCAAAAGTGTTGAATGAATTAATTGTATTATTATACGTTATTATTCCACAGCGTGCACTCTGAGACCCCGAGCGCGGCCCGTAGCCCGAAGCTCCATTTACGCGTGTTGAACCGAAGTGACACGCGTGCCGTTAGCGGCGCTAGCCGAGCCGTAACCATTATTAAAAATGTGTTGTTTCATTTTGTGCGGTTGTCGTTTGAAAATGCCCCCCATGACAGGTCATAATGCCCAGTGAGCAGGAGCACTCCAGGTGGAGATGCCCCTCTTACCCCCCACACCCAGAGAAGATATGTGTCTGTAATGAGAATGACCATGTTCTATCAGGCAGAAGAAGACAGGCCTGCATTACAGATGCATCCATCACCCTTCTCATTTCAATATAATAACACACGTCGGGTCTGATGTGGCGAGGTCGGGCTGACGGCTAGGTCTGGGAGGGAGAGACTGTATTTGCATCATACCGTAAAACACAGACACAGGATAAGACAAGAAATAAGTCTTCACGTGTGTGCGTGTGTGTGTGTGTGTGTACTGTATACTGTATACACACACAAGTAATATGTATGTAATACATTTAAAGACCACTGCACATTCTTTCAAATGTAATACGGTAGTATAAATATACTGTAAATGTATAACATAAACAGAAGAATTCGATAAATACAAATTTTATATGTATTCCTGTTTTTTTTCCCAAACCAGGAATTATGTCTCATTATACAGAAGAGTAAAAGTAAAAGATTATAAAATATTTGTTTGTAAGTATTTACAAACAAATGGGAGCCAAACCTGACAGCAGCCCAAGCAGACTTACATGTACAACAGAGAAAATTGCCTTTACAATCACTGTCAAAGGGATGAATGAATATCATTCACTTTACCATCCACTGAGCTACATCAAAGTCTGGCCACTCAGCCACCATCTTGTTTAGTTACTTTGTTCAGTTATTTTGCGTTAACGTGATCAGGCCCAAATTAAGAGAACATAGAACATAGACCAACAGCAACCATTGGCACGAGTGACACCATGGGCACACTGTAGCTTAACCAATAGAGATGTTTCTTGGAAATGGTCAAGCGCACACACAGCAATGGCAGCATTCTTGTAGTTCTCATATTCCATTCACTTAATTCTCTTCTCTTTGATAAAAACTGCCATTATTACTACAAGGAGTTTATAGCTGATAACCAATATTGCTTTAATGTTGGTAAGGTTATTGATTTAATCTCAGATGTGGATGTTGCCATGAGGATGGCAGCCTTGTATCATAATCTAATATACAATTACAATGTCCTGATTTTGGGATAACTTTTTTTTGGCCTACAGATGGCATGAAATGACAGATCCCTTGGATATTACATTTTGATGTAATGTCATAAATAACCATAACGTTGATAAGGCACACAAGAACATTTGAAAAGGGCACTTCATATCAAAAAGGTTGCTGACCCCTGGCATAGACAAACCATCCATGACATCACATATACTGTTGGTTTTCAGAAGAATGGGTTTCGAGCTGGGCTGGATCCCGTGTCGCCATCTGTGCAGTACATGGACATTTTAACATGGGTGTCTGTGGGGAATGACTCGCTTGAGGAGTGTCTCAAGTGTTCATTTGAGGAACTGCAGATTGCGGCACACGTTGTATTCATCTCTCAGCACCGGAGGTTCCAGCTTGGGAGAGAGGCATAGCTGCATTGTTATTGGCCATTAGGACAGGAAAGCTGCATAAAATCACAAGGCTAATATGATTTAAAAACAAGAGGTTTGGTATAATAAGGTAATGTTTAACACTAGATCCGCCAAGAACCTCTGTATACCTAAAACCACCAACGGGAAGAATGTACACGTGCGCCTATATTTGCGCCTATACTATAGTTTCTAGTTCCAAAATGTCTGTCATTGTACAGTATAATTGTATAATTGTAAAATTGTAACATTTACCCTAAGCTTTTTCCTAACTAGCTCTAATACGCATGCACAAATGGGTTCATGTGTCAGTGCAACCACACGATTGGCTTAATTGGTTAATGGTTAATGGGTATAATGGCCGACGATATAAAACAAACGATTGGCTCGTTGGGGGGAGGGGCAGGATATGAGCCTCTTACCGCCATCTTTGGCGTTACAGACTTCTCCCATAGAGTTCCATTCAAGATTCTTTAAGTGGTCTGTCTCCTCTGTGTAATGCATCTGGCTACAGTCAGCTTTTACTGTAACTGGCCTGCACCCACAAAGCCTCATAACACAGCCGTCACAAGCCAGCCTACTGTAATAAGAACCATGCACTTCACACACACGCACGCACACATACTGTACGCACACGTGCACGCGCGCACACACACACGAGCGCGACGGGAGCAGCACAATAAGGCATTACCATAAATTCATTAGAGCGCTCGGGCAGTATTTACAAACATGCAGAGATGTTGCTTAGAGTGTGTGACAGCATGTATGACACATGGAGAACAACCCACTGAGGGAAGTACTCCACCATACGCACACTGTTTATACTTTTGTTGAGCTGGGGGAGGGGGCCAAGCAGACATGAGAAAGGATGGGGGGGGGGGGGGGGGGGAGAGGGGTCTCTGAGTGACATGTTTTACAGAGGGAAATAAACATCCAATAACGTAAACAATGGTCGTCTGTGCTGCTGTGTGCCGGGACTGGGACGGACAGAAAATAGATGTGCGTGCATGTGTGTGTGTTTGCGTGTGTGTGTGTGTGTGCGTGTGTGTGTGTGCGTGTCTGCATGCGTGTATGTGTGCGTGTTTGTGTGTGCGTGTGTGCATGTGTGTGTGTGCGTGCTGGCGTGTGTGTGTGTGTGATTGTGTTTGTGTGTGTGTGTGTGTGTGTGTGTGCATGTGTGCGTGTTTGCGTGTGTGTGCGCGTGCATGGGTGCGTGTGTGTGTGTGTGTCTGTGTCTACACTGGATGGAGATTTAAGGAGAGTTGGATATGAAGGCCGTTCAGAAGTCTGTTTCATGAATGAATGAACGATAGAGTGGGCAGAAAAACGGCATAGTTAATTGTGGTGCAACTCAAAACATTGACAGCCCGCGCATACACTAAAGGTACAAGCTCCTTTAAGTTCAGGACATCCTGAAGCTAACATAGAATGCATAACAACAAAGAAAACCATAAACGCAGCTTACAAAAACACACACGTGCATGTTATTAAAGATATTAAAACTTAAAACAAACAAATCATTTCAACCTGAAGAAATCGTGGAGTCCCCCTTAAAGAATCTCCCTGTTCCCGCCTGGTGGGGTCAGACCTTCACTGTAAAGTGTTGCTGGAGAACTGACCAGAAGAAGAGGTGGAGCGTCGCAGGAGGAAGATGTAAACAGGCAATGGGGGGGTGGGGGGGTTGGAGTGGGTGATGGTGGTGGAAGAGCAGGAAGGGGGGGGGGGGCGCCGTGGAAAGAGGAACTGCGAGAGCAGGTCGGACTATGAGAGCACACACAGGCGCACTCTGTTCAATGTCTCCCTGACATTTCTGCTCTCCGTCTGCCCCCACCACCCCCCCACACTAGAGACGAATGGACAGAGCAATTGGGAGGGGGGGAGGGGGGGTAGAGAGAAGAATAAAGTCAAGGGAGAAGCGAGGGTGTGAGAGAGAGAGCATGCGGCATGGTGTTCGCGAGAGGACGCAGCGCATGCCTGGTCGGTCTGTTCTTCAGTCAAGGTCACATCACCCAGGCGACGGTGTGGAGGAGGGAAGGGGGGTTGGGGGTCAGGGGTTCACCGGAAGGCCAGCCAATGAGCTTTCACTGTGGCGCTGATTTTGCCCCACCTCCCGCCTTCCCCCTGGCTGGAGGCAAGACGGGTCCCTAGCAGAGAACCTGTCACTTAGGCCTCTGTAGCGTTCCTGTGAAGCTTTATTTATTTCTTCCAGGAGAGAAGCAAGCGTTGCTCCAGGAGTTTCTGTCGGGCAGGTTTAGAGACTACCTATCAGTGGGCTCCTTAAGTCCTTGAGTGAATTCTTTCTGGATTCCGTCACTCCATTAACGTGTGCAGGCAGTGTGTTTGCGCGTACGCGTGTGTGTGTGTATACTGTGGGTGTACTTTAGGTTTGTGCGTGTGTGTGTGTGTGTGTGTGTGTGTGTGTGTGTGTGTGTGTGTGCGTGTGTGCGTGTGCGTGTGTTTGTGTGTGTGTGTGTGTGTGTGTGTGTGTGCGCGCTCATCACTGGGTCTTTCTCGCACTGTCACTGCCCCATATCTGGTGTTCATTTCAGCGCTCTAAATCAAACCATCTGTGCGTTGAGCCGGTGGAATGTTCCACGTACGGACACACACAAACGCCTCCACACCTACCGTCCATTGAAACCAGCCCTGAACGACAATGCGTCCATACCGGCAGATGAAAGACATTACAGCTACCAGGTTTGGGAGACAGGTATAGTACTGTTTAATAGGCTTGCTCCCACAGCAAGCGGCAGCCGTCTAATACAGTCTAGTCTCAGCATCTCATTCACGTAAGCAACGCGTGCTAAATGTGTGATACATATAGACTCCTATAGATGTCAGCACTATTAAAACCTACTGTATTCACTGTCTACTGTATAAACCTACTGTATACTGTATTCAGTGTGTGTACTGTATAAACCTACTGTATTTTAGGTCTACTGTATAAACCTACTGTATTCACTGTATTTGATGTATAAACCTACTGTATTCACTGTCTACTGTATAAACCTACTGTATACTGTATTCAGTGTGTTTACTGTATAAACATACTGTATTTAA
>JAOEGT010103537.1:0-7500 GCA_025447795.1 Speoplatyrhinus poulsoni
GGAAGGGGGGCGGTTGGGGCTAAAACAAAGTAGACAGCCTGAGGGATTATACAAGATGGAAAATACAGAAAGCCGTCCATCTCTTTGTTTCCATCTCTTCTCATCTCTCTACCAGACGAAACTCATGCATTTTTAATCTCACTCCTCGTTTCAGTGCACGTCAGATACCAACAGACGTGCATGTGTGTGTGTCAAACATATAGTTCTAACCGATGTGTATGGACTTGGACCATGTTCAGTTTTCTGTTCAAAAGTAGGTAAACAAGACCACAAGGGTAATGATAAAACAATGTTTAAGTTTGAAACTCTAACCAGATCTTTTACAGAGCTCCTAGACGCTATAAACAAGGAATATACTGTACCTTTAATTAAACATAAACAATGATAACTATAAATAAATTAAACTTATTGAAATTTGAATTGCAATTTAATATTACCTATATGTTCCTTCATTACCGAGTGACTAATCTTAAAATATCCTTACTCTTTGTTTAGTACTTTAGTTCTTAGGAGGGAGGCAGTCCTCCAGTCAGATTAAAATATATATAAAGTATCCAATATTATACTTTAACAGAAAAGACATGGTAATGATATGGCAAGCCAACACCATTGTCACCCGCGTCACAAGGAGAAAGAGAGAGAAGTGTGTGTGTCTGTGTGTGTGTGTGTGTGTGTGTGCGCGCGTGTGCATGTGCGTGTTTGCAAAAAAGCGCGTACGCCCGCCTGGCTACATTTTTCCAAAGCCATCATTACGTGTTCTCCCCAATGTGTTGGGTGTCAGGGCCTAGACAGAGAGACAAAGCCTGGGTATTTCCTACACGTAGTACCCAGGGGAGAGGGCAGAGGCCTGGGGGACAGAGCCAAGCCGACCAGGGGTGACAGGCTGAGAGACGGCCAGGAAAGGAGGGTATCCCGATTGCCATGAACATATATGATATATGAAGCTACAGAAGTGGGGTGACAGCACCTTTGTCCATGTAAAGGGCTGATAGAGGAATAGGGGGGTGTTTAAGGGGGGTAATTAGAGAGACACACATGTTCCTCATTGAGACAGTCCTCTGGGTGCGACACAACTCTATCAGTCACCAGCTGCAGGTGTATGGCGCGCCTGTCTGTGTGTGTGTATCTACAGCTAGACCTCTCACCCTTTGCATTCTCCCTTAATGTAAGAATTAATGAGTCAAACACACACACACACACACACACACACAGAGATCCAACACTGGCTGGCCTAATGGTGTCACCATCGCTCCTGACATCACACACGCACACACAGTGCGTGCTCATCATTTTAACATGACATTAGTGAGAGAGAGAGTGTGTGTGTGTGTGTGTGTCCTATACATGAGTTGGTAATAAGGGGGTCTCCAGTGGATCCGGTAACCCCCTCTCACCCATGTCCCGCTGTTTGTTGTCAGGAACAAGGATGGCAAGTGTGAAAAAGAAGAATAGAGGGGGGTTAAGAACAGCTGTCAGGATTACTGTTTAATAAAAGCTGTCGCACACGCACACACACACACACACACACACACACACACACACACACACGCACAAGCACACGCAAATAAACATGCATGCACACACACACACACACCCACGCACGCATACACACACACACACACACACGCACACGCACACAGGGAAGAAAGAGGCATTGCCCTGAAGAGCCCACCATGCCAGCCTCCCTGCCACCCTGTAAGGCCCTGGGGACAGTCTGTGCCTCCAGGCACTCCCCTATGTGCGTATGCATGTGCGTCTGTGTGCTTATTGGGTGGGGGGGGTGTAACACCAGTCTATGCATGTGTTAATATAGTGGGAGGGGGGGTTATTTCATCAGATCAGATAGGCTGCCTCATTTGCGGCACTTGAGCAAGAGTTAAAGGAGCCGCAGGGAGGCTTTCATCTCCGAGACGGAAAAAAGGCCGAATCAAGATTGAGAGAGGAGGGTATAGCGGAGGGCCGAGGGTGAGGGGAGGGATAGGGGGGTGGGGAGGGGGGGGGGGGTGGCTGGGGGGGACGGAGGAGTGAGGGACAATGGGAAGAGGAAAAAAGAGGATGTTTACCTTAGTCATGCTGGCATGGGACAAAGAGAGACTACTCATGTGTGCTGCCCCCTGTGGGGACAACTGATACTGCGGGTGAAAAGGTTATGATAGAAGAAATACAGCCAATAGACATCGGCCTCCTGGTTTTCACACAGACACTAAATTAGACTCACGTAGACTCTAAGTTAATCGTTAGCTATGGGATGGAGTCTACTGTACATCTATCCTATCTTCGTAGAGAGCTCCGCATTTGCAAGTAAAATATAATATATATATATATTATATATAATGACGCTGCTAATCATGGCAATCTTACTGAAAGCCGGCAGGGAAAGGGAGCTTGTTGACGTTCCTGGTGGAGAAGGCTTGAGCACGAGGATGCCATCTTCATCCAAAATAGTACGAAGTGCTCGGGATGTGTCAAGGTGTGTGTGACACACTGACAGCTGTGCGTGCGTGTGTGTGCGTGCGTGGAACTCTCCTCTACTTCTCTGATGATCTCTATGATATATACTATATCTACTATATCTACAAATGTGGCCATGGTGTGTATGCTTAAATCTATCTAACTCGTAAAACTATTGATGAAAATGAATTAAAACACACTTAAACTGGACTTCCCTAAAAACAAAATGATGATAGTTAAGCAGAGCATTAGGGTTATGCTCTTAAAATGCACAGAGCATTCACAATTGTGATGAAGTGCAGATATCTACTAGAGCTCACAGAGAGGCCCACCGATATACCGTACCTCACCGTAACCGCCTGACAAAGTCACATTCGAGCGATAGAGAGCGAGAGGTGCCTTGGAGAGGGCTGAAGTGTTGGCGGAACGCAAGGAGGGAGGGACTGTTACGCAGTCTGCATCCATCCACGTTATTGTTGGAAATAAAACAGCTGCTTGTAAATGCTTGTAGACCTACTTACTGAAACGCTACCTGCTCCTACAGTAACATTGAATTAACAAGAGTAGTAGTTTGGATAAGGTGCCTGTACGTGCCTGAGACAGAGAGAGAGGGAGAGAGAGAGAGAGAGAGAGAGAGAGAGAGAGAACAAGAGAAAGAGAGACAGACAGAGAGAGAGATAGAGACACAGAGAGAGGGAGATATATATATATAGATATATATATAGAGAGAGAGTAGACGGTAGACGAGAGAAAGAGAGAGAGAGAGAGAGAATGGGAGAAAGAGAGACAGGATTGAATTGATAGAGACACAGAGAGAGAGAGAGGAAGAGAGAGAAAGTGAGAGCGGTAGGAATAATGAGATCCATACACAGGGCAACAGTGTAGGGTCGGTGGCCGTGTCCATGGCGACCCATCGCTTACCGGCTGGGTGACTCACAGTGAGAACTTCCCACCTTGTCCTGATGGCCCTCCTCTGCTATCGATTCATTCTCCCTCTGGCCTCTAGTTTCGTACCTTTCTTCCTATACTCTCATTTCATTTCCCCAAACCCACTCTGTGTACCATTCATGGCAGCAACGCTGCTTAAACGCAGCCGCTATCACACTTCACACGCGCACCTCGTTGCCAAGTGTTTACAGGCATCACACGCCGAACCGGTGGACTACAGATGTTGATGTGTGAGCGCCTACTGTATTGAGCGTCTACTGTACATTACCGCATTCATTTCAGGGTATCTCAAGCTACGCAGGCATCACATTTGGATTAGACATAGAAGTATTTTTACTCCTGAGTTTGCATAAAGAGTGCCTAGCAGCCAATATTTTTATTTTTTTTTTAAATGAGCAAGGATCCCCGTCACACCATTTCAATTCATAGCGATTCTGCATTTAGCGGGATTATGGAACACTTTCAAGAAATAAAATGACTAAAACACCCCTTAAAAAATGATTATCCCTCCCTGTAAGAGCTTGTGTAGACCTGAGCCCACAATAAGACAGCTACCACAGTGCATCAGCATTTATCAGGGGCAGTATACATCTAAACCTATTTCAACACACGGTTTACCCTGTGTATGTGAGTTGCAACATCTGGAGCCTCAAGCAAGTATGCTACAAAACTAGATAGAAATAACAAAATCGCTATTTCAGTGTAGGAAACTACCCAGCCCTCCCCCCCCTAAAGAGCAAAGCGCGACCCCATCTTGTTAAGAACCAGAGGTTAAGGCGTTGTGACAGCTACTGGTGTTTCCCACTGCGTAGAGCCACACAGAAGACCTCTGAGGATCCGGGTGCATGTGGATATGTGGATGGTGTAACGTGTAATTCCGGCTGACGCGTGAGAAGCCGGTTTCTTGACCCATTGACTGAATTATTCACCGCGGGCCCCGGTGGGCTGCTAGCACACTGTTAACAAACACTGGCGGGAAACACTGTCACTACACACAGTGAGGATATTAACATGGGGAGTGGGGGGTCAGAAAGAAAGAACAGTGAAAGGAGGACACATAAGGAGGAGAATAACTTGAAAGGCCTGAGGGGGGAAAGAAGGGAGATTCAGTGCGTTGGAGATTGGGTGGAGAATAGAACTGAGATCTTAATTGGGGTGGGGGCAAGACCATGGAAGGATAAATCTGAGCGTGACGGGGGGGGGTGGACAGTGGGACTCTCATACGAGAACTTCAAAAAACTGATATATGGCGAGGGGGGGGGGGAGTCCTCTTCTTTCATCTTCAATAATAATAGCCTCTCACTTGTGCAGGGCACTCAAACTCGACTGACACTGGCAGTTGCTCTCCCCGCAGCAAAGCCCCAAAAATATAACCACACACACACACACACACACACACACACACACACACACACGCACACGCACACGCACTCACACACACACACACCAAGCTTCCTGTGTGTGGTTCAGCTTAAAGGTACAATCCGCTATTGTGTCCCTGTGTGTAAATAGTGGAACAAACTATCAAGCACTGCTTGACATCTTCAAGAGAGGGAGGACAAATGACATGTATGAATAATGACTGTTCCGGAGTCCCACAACAAACCAGCTCTGACTTGTAAAGCCTCGGAAGCCAATTAAAACTCATTAGCGACAGCTGCGCTTGCCTCGCACACTCATAGGCCCAGCAATGATCCTCCAGCGCTACCCCAAGAGTCAGGAGGTCGAGGGTCAGAGTTTGCAAGGTCAAGGTGAGGCTGGAGGTCAGCGGCATTTGAACAGCTCAACAAAAGGCTGACTGCATCTGACCTTGGCTGAATAAACACATGCCCCCTTTAATTGATGTTACCCCATGAACGCCAACGCCTTAGCCAATGAGCAAGGAGCCTGAGCCAATGAATAAATATCATGTTATTGCAGCCCAGCAGGGACATGGGTGAAAAGCCTCAATTGATCTGCAGGGTGATCCATTACACTGAGGACAGTCAAGGCAGGCCGCTCCAGCTGAACCCACGTCACTTCACCGCTGTTACATACATCCATTTGACCAACATTGTGACTTGTCATGGCTTTGGGTAGTCACTTTTCTCTCCCAAAGGAACGTAATATTCTCCAGATTGTTGTCTTTGCTATATTAAGAGGCACTAACCAGGCAGCTTTGGACAGCACATTACAATGTCCAAATGGGGTTGAACTCTCTTGACCAATGGCTCTGAGTCTAACTCATTTGACTGTTAGGGCAGATAAGATACTTTCTGCTAAAAATCCACAGCAGCTTTGTGGGTATAAAATATGTAATCGGGTTTTTGGCGATAGTCATGTTAGGAGTTTAGATAGGTATAGCCAGTGATTTGAATTGCATTTGGGCCTTATTTAGGAGCAGATGTAATGGCTGTAATCAGACCATTGGTATGGGAATAAGAGGAAGGACGTGTATACATTATGTAATAAGGAACAGACACAACCCCACACATTACATCTTCCTCCATCCTCCACTGAAGATAAGCTACACTCAAATTACACTATTCATAATACACTCCAATTAACGTGCTCTAAAGACACTTCTAACATGTTGTGTATGTGTGAGAGAGAGAGAGAGTGTGTGTGTGTGTGTGTGTGTGTGTGCGCATGTGCATGCTATTCACAAGAGCCTTTCAAAACACCAAAGAGCGAGGAACGCACGTGTTTGCATGCAGTTAATCACAGACAGCAGGCCCCTACTAAATCCCTATTAATGATCCTATTTACACTTGTTACCAGCCTGATCAAAGTTTAGCTCTCGTGTGATCCTCTGCTTTTTTACATCTAGGCTCCTGTTGGAGCCTATGTTGGAGCCGGTGCGCATGTGTGTGTGTGTGTGTGCGTGTGTGTGTGTGTGTGTGTGTGCACATGCGTGTGTGTGTGTGTGTGTGTGTGTGTGTGTGCGTGTGTGTGACGGTCGCCTGCAGGGAGCTATTTAACTGGCACAGTGAGGGGTAGTTGGCACAAACAAGGGCAAGGCACAGAGCCGGGTGGAATGTGTGTGTGTGTGTGGGGTGCTAACCGCCAGCTGTGATCTGAGTATTTCATAAAAGCTTGGACCATAGCAGCTGAACCTTATTTGAAAAAAACACTAAATAAAAATAAAAGCAATTAAAAAACAATGTCCATCCACCAACCCACCCATCTACCCATCCATCCATCCACCCATTCATCCATCCACCCACCCACCCATCCATGCATCCATCCACCAACGCATCAATCAATCCATCCACTAGGGATGGGCACGGGTACTCGAGTGCTCGTCTGTGACAGCAATGCTCGATCATACTTTTTCATGATCGATGATGACAACGCAAAAATAAATGCGTGAATTAATTCAATTAATCTCTCTACTTATTTAAATAGACTACTTAACATGATGTAACACTTTACTACAATAGTCTAGCAGGTAGTCCGGAACCAAACAACGCAACATCGCCGTAGGTTTGATTGATGCAGTCTGAATCTGTCCAAACAGAAAGCCGATTTGTTCATATTCATGGTTCCTATCTGCCATTTTGTCCGTCAAACAATACTTTCCGCCTGTCATCCCATCAACATCTCAGTTGAACTTTCAATTGAATCGTCACTTTATGAAAATTCAGTTCATACCATTTTCTGAAACCAGGAAAACTGTAGCCTATTCAATGGATTATTTGGAAAAACTGAACGATCATGGACGTACATCCAAAGTGTGTTTTAAGGTAACACACTTACTGGCATCTTTCTCTTATTTTATTTCACCCTCCCTCTTGTTTACACTCTGAATTCTGCTTCTGTATTATTGACACTATACAGTATCCTAGTATTTTTGTAGATGCTTCGTGGATGTTATGACCCAACAATATATACATGCAAGATCCCCCCCCCCGTCACCTTCCCTCAAATACTCGAGTACTCGCTTGTTTTCTTTTCAGTTGGGTACTCGAGAAGTCAAAATGACCAAAATGCACATCCCTACCATCCACCCATCCATCCATCCATCCATCCACGCACCCATCCACCCATTCATCTACCCATCCATCCATCCATCCACCCCCACAGTCCTGTCACATAATGGAGGGAAGAAAGGTGGCATTG
>JAOEGT010103537.1:10000-12992 GCA_025447795.1 Speoplatyrhinus poulsoni
TGAAAACCAGACATGAGGGAAACACCAGATTGGAGAGGGAGGGGGTTATCATTTACCATATTCATGAGCAACGGAGCTAAAAAGGGAAAGTTGCTTCATGAGTCAGAGCTCTGCGGGGCTCTGCCATGTTTGCAGACTTACTCTGGGTACAAACGAAGCCTAAATTACATTTTCCAAAGGCATGAGAGGAACCGCCCCCTCGCATATTCACCCCTCTCGCCTCATTTATACATTTTGCTCATTTTTGTCTGCCATCATTCAACATGAACAATAAGCCCCCCACACACACACACCCTACACCCATCTTGGCATCACGGACTCATTACTCAAGTAGAGAGGGATGGTTATGCAAAAATAGAGCTGAATAGATGAAAGCTTAACTAACACAAATACCAGGAAGCGTGTGGAGAAATAAGTCGGAGTGCAGTATTCGTTGTCAAAATGAGGGGCAAGGGCACAGTGGAATATCCGCCCACCGCACAAGGCTCTTCCTGCCAAAGTGGAACAACAAACATGCGTGGGGTGAGCCCATACCACAGGAGACAGAAACCCATGTCACTTCTCTTTGGCCCTCTATTCGGGACTGAGGCTTCTATTTCGGAATGTGTTAGCGGCCAAGCCCGTGTGCCCACCCTGTGGGAAGCGGGCGAGTGTGCCAACGCATGCTACCGCATGGGGCTTGCCTCTACAGAGCCTACTCTGTAAGGCACTGATTCAAAACACTAGAACCGCTATAGCGGGAATGACTGCCAGGGATGGCATCACAAAGTGTTAGCAAAGACTTTCAAAGCTAAATAAAGGAACTGGTCTGGTACTAAACATTAAATGGTTCATACAGTATGCAGTCTCCTTGGTCTACACAAGGCCTACGGTATACAGACCTACAAATATACCTGTGCATTTCACAACCAACTGCAAATGGAAAGGCCTTCATGACATGGCAGCAGGCCTATTACTGCTTTACCTCAATCAGAGATACATTGCAGTGATGCTGCCCTTTATGAAAGGTTTAGGCTGAGTTGGCGTTTAGTCTCTGACGTATTGAACTGGACTGATAAAGCTCTACGGCATATGAGGGCCATGGGGTGGTGATAGGAAGGGATTTTGGTTTCTTTCCAGCTGCAGAAGCGGACTGCTGAAACTAAAAGGCTGTAATGGCCATTTTGAGGAGCCATTTGGAGTACCAAATCAGACAGAACCACCAGCGAGAATCTCCGACATCAGCCGAACCCATGTAGACAGAGAACGAGAGAAAATACATGTTTAAAATGTAACATCGGAGGACCTGGACCAATTCAGAGGTCAGTAGAGCTCAATAATTCAAGCTATAAGTACATTCTTAATAGAAGTCATGGCCCAAAATGATTGAATTTCCCTGATGCCAAGGTGTTCCTTCCATTACATACATATTCTATCACTTTCTCCTTCCTCCATATTTTTATATTGCCTCCCCTCTCCACCTAGCCACTTTTCTCTAATTAATATTCAGCACCATTCAATGACTTGGCTATTTCCCCTCCCCGGTGCTGCGAGCTTAACTTTAATGAAAGGGGAGAGGTTGATTACGTATGGGGAGCATAAACTGGGCTTCCATCTCCTGGGAACAGTATGGGTCTTTGCAGTGTGTCTTATAGTCAACAATGAGCTGAAGACTAAAGACAATAACAACAATAAACAATCAAAAAAAGAAATGTGGCCTTTAAAGTGTCCTTGGCAGTCTGAATGTCAAAAACTCTAAAGAGGATATAGAGAAATAGAGCTAAACAGCCATCACTCGCTTCTTAGGGGATTCATGAACTGTTGACACATAAATGCATTCTTTAACACGCACTATACTATACTAGGGGGAAAACAACATTCGGCGAACACGGCTCCATTTTGTAGGCTACAGCTCTTGTGCGAGCCGTCAAATGTGTATCTGTTCTCAGCTACCGCTGACGTGAATGGTGTCTGCGCGGAGATTATGCAATGGTGTTTTGACAGACAGGGAAGGGCAAAACGTGTTTTTATTTTTCTACACAAAAAATACATTTTCACAACCGCTACTACAAAATCTTTTTTCAGATTCTTTTTTTTTTAAAAGACTATGGTGAATCCAACATCCAAATATAGGCATCATCTGAATCTATTTGATAACTTTCCACTAGTAAATCAGGCCTGTTCCATTCCTATGCTGGTGGTTGAAAAAGCACTTGTTGGTCGTTCCGCACTACACTAGAGGTCTGTTTGTTTTACATGAAAACAGGGCCATGATTCCAGTCTCGTAGCAGGGCTGAATATAAAGCAGGAAGAACCTGGCACCGTTGAGAGAAAGACAGTGTGTGTTTGGGCAAGCGTGAATAGCTTCGGTGTGTATGAGAAAATGCCCATGTATTGATGCGTCTCTTGAATTTAGCTAATGATCATAGACACATCCCCTAAAAGACAATTAATGAAGTGCTTCACTAGCTCTACCCTGCGATGCCTCTGACACGAGGCAAAGCATCAGAAGAAAGAGATTCAGCATAAAACATGCTAATATTTGCAGCGTGCCAAACACTGTGGTAGGCAGGACCGTAAGTGTAACCTTAGAAGGGTTATATTTCATTTTTCAGAGGACTGTCCAGCCCGTTCTTTTAAAACCAGTCGATTTTGATGCAGAAGGAGCACTTTAATTCCATTTGCTAACCCCTATGGCTGCTGAAGGCAATGTCCCTCAAAATGTAGCCACCGCATCGCAGCCCCGCCCGCATTAAAGGTCGAGCTCGCTGACACCATGTGTGTTGACACACAGGTAAAGAGACAGCTTGAAGAGGCTTTGATGGCTGCTGGGGTGGAAGTGTGCCGTAAGGGTCAGATCAGTGAGCGTGTGTGTGTGGTGTGCGTTCACCAACAAGTAAGGCAATTTTGTTACCAGCGTGAGTGAGTGAAATGGAGCGCCCCACCTTTCGTCCAATTCTGTGGGGGGCACGAGTAACAGAGGTGACGGGGGGGGGGGGGGGGGGGGGGGCGG
>JAOEGT010103558.1:0-12990 GCA_025447795.1 Speoplatyrhinus poulsoni
TAACTGTAAAGCATGTTGAGTTGCACATTGTGTATGAAAGGTGCTATACAAATAAAGTTTATTATTATTATTATTATATTTTTAACTAATTTAAAAAATTCTAAATTGTGAGTTTTAAACTGTAACCCTTAGTCCAGTGTCTGTTTGTTTATCGAGAACTACATACTCCTCAGCAAACGTTTGCAGTGAACTCAATGCAAACAGAAAACTGTAGCTGCCATCATTTTCTGTCATTCAGAACTGTTCAAAAGCAGATCACTGAGCACATGAATAGTGATCACAAAAGTAACCTTGACTAAATTACAGCCTTCCTGAATTCCATTATGAGCAACCCAGCGAATCAGAATATTCAAAACACCTGCAGCATGCAGCTGAGGCCAAACACCAGGGGGCGATGTTGGGGGCAGATGTAGAAGTCCGTGAATGCCGTTTGGGGCTGGTTCCCCCCCGCCGGCTGGGATGTCGGCGTGGGGGGCAGGGCGTTGCCAGGTTGTGCCAAGATGCCGTGGCCTGTGCCAGGGCCCAGGGTGCCGTCGCTTAGCAACAGGCTGAGGCGGCGGGTACAGAAGTAAGCCAGCCTCCTCGACAGGTAAGCGGACTGCACAAACTCCCCCGAGTACTGCGGAAAAAAGACAACGGTTATTCAGTGATCAAGGAAATTACACCACACAGCAGAGGAACACTGGAACCAACAACAGACCATGTCATGGAATCCCGAGCCATGGCTCCTTTTGTGTCAAACTTGCCTTGTCTGGGAAAGGTCAAATATCCCCAAGGGCCCTTTGATCAAGGCACCCAACCGGCAAAAGTTATGTATTTGCGGCTTAGCGGCAAACTTCAAAAAACAGTGCTTCCTAAATGTGAATCCTAACGAAACTGAATGCTTAGCAGGATACTGTTAAAAACTATTGCAGTGCATTCAGGCCTGACAAAGCTCCCTTATACGTTTTATCTAAAAGGTTATGAAAAGAGAAGATAATACTGTTGTACTGCATTCAGTTACTGAATATAGTACAAGAAAATACTATATTGCAGTGGTATTCAATGGGTCTTTATGAAGCTCTGCAGAAGCCTGATAACAACCCATTAATTAAAATGATAAGTGTGTTGGAGCATGGAGACATCTATAACATGCAGGGC
This sequence comes from Speoplatyrhinus poulsoni, assembly GCA_025447795.1. NCBI lineage: Eukaryota > Metazoa > Chordata > Actinopteri > Percopsiformes > Amblyopsidae > Speoplatyrhinus > Speoplatyrhinus poulsoni. The sequence goes on from JAOEGT010103558.1 coordinate 1,141, forward strand.
AGTGTGTCCCCAGGAACAGGGCTGAGGACCAGTGCTGTATTGTACTCATTTACAACAATGTGCAGTATCTATTGAATATAGTACTCCCTTGTAGATGCAGCAGGGACAAACACAGATATATGACCTACTTGTAGTAGTAGGGGGAGCAGCAGTCTGAGGAGTTCATCCTCCCCAGGTCTGACCTTCTCGAAGCACTCCAACACCCACGTCAGGAACTCATGTCTATCTAGCATTCCATCCTGAAGACAAACGATATGTTGGCGTCTACCAATTATTACACCACTTGATACAACACACCAGGGTTAGGCCATTAGACGATGCCATCGTCCATCGCTTATGGCATCACAATGTTGAGCAGGCATAGTGATATAAAAGAATTTTAAAAAGTATGAGAAAAAGTTGTCATAAAGTGGCAAAGCAGCGTTCAGACTAGTGCTGGGACGATTAGTCGACGTAACCGACATCACCGGTTACGTAAATACGTCGATTTGCAAAAAGTACCGTAGACTTGGCAAAATGTACATAGAACTGTATACTCAGACCTCAATGTTAGCATTAGCACTGCTACATGCAGCGCGTGAAACGCACTAAAGCGTCAACGAAAACTTTGCGGGACACAGTGAAAGCGTTACACACAAACACGGATCAATTGAAGCAGAGAAAAATAGCTGACCTGTTTCGTTACGTGCCCACTGTACAACATGTTCAAATGCAAAGCATGTCACTCTCTGCCTTGTTAAAAGCACTGCATGCTAGAACACCAGCGGACGCTTCAATTTTCCCCTCATGCATTTATAGACCAAACATTTTTACCCGCCTTGCTCTACGATCTCATCGATCTGACAGTGTTGTCAAATGTTAACTTGTAGCCCATATTACTTGTGTGTTGTAATAGAGGTCTGATTCTACAATACCGGTATAACTGAACTGTCCTAAAACAGCCTAACATCCACGTATGTGAAGGGAGAGGGGGGAGTTCATGCATCTGCTTTGGTGGGTGTGATAGATTTGATTATTATTGATTATCAGTTATTGTAACATAATACACTTTATGTGAAGTTAAGCAAATATCTGCTCATAGTCTGCTAGTTGCCCATTCTCTGTATATGCTGAAAACTAATCTAGTGTTTCTACACTGCCCTTGCTTTGTAATAAGGAACACAAAGTGGTGCAGGCTGCACAACACTGTCACCAATGTGGGTGACACAGCTTCTGAGGGAGCACCCTATGGCATCGAATGGATTTCTATATAATCGATAATTTAGTTATCCGATTAATCGGGAAAAAAATTATCGCTAGATGAAATCGCCAAAAAATGTGGAACAGCACTAATTTAGACTGTTTTAAATATCTACTGAAAGACTGCGTAATTAGCTTTCCATTAAAGGCTCACTGAATTGCTGTAATCAGGATCACCTTCTCTTACCCTCTCTCTCAAACACACATGCGTGCGGGCGTGGACACAAACAGTATTGGATGATGCTATATGCTCGTGCACTGGCTGTCAACTTTGCTGTAGCCTACCGTGATGGTTGTTCACTAGCTGTTTTGGTAGAGCCAGTTGTGCATTATGGCTATTCCGCAGATGTATCTGCACTGCACCATCGTTGTCTGTCCATCTTTTGCCCATATTATAAGAACACAAATCCTGCGCACCATTCATAAGTGACTATCCTCTTTTAGTAGGCTATAAACTCGAAGTATGCTACTGCCAGATATGCGAAGTGGTACAGTTTTACCGACTACGTTTGCCACCGGGTGATTAGGTATATAAATCTAATAAATCACTACTTGAGTTTTATAGATAGTCGTTAATTAGTAGTAGTAAGTAGTCATACATTATTTTGTTCACATTTTAATTATTTAGGCTAAGGACATTTTTTAGAAAAATGTATATTGCCGCGCATCCAATGGCATCGTCCAAAACTATTTTTCACTGTAGACATCGCCCAACCCTAAAACACACACTCACTATCAAGTCATTACAACTAGAGCTACAGGCAGACAACTGGCAGGGGACTGACCTGGAACATGAACATGGCTAGCTTCTCATTGTATTCCCATTGCTTCATGGCCGTCTCCACCTCAGCAGGGGTGGCTGGCAGTGGGGACCCACAGCCTTGGCTAGGGGACTGTCTGTAGAACTCAGCAACCTTCTGCAGTTGCTCCCAAAGGTACTTAGTGATGATCTGGGTCCATTCTACACACACACACACACACACAAAATCTTAATACATGTACGCACATATCCTACTGAACAGTCTTGTCACACTTGGGAATTGCAAGTATAATCACTGCGTTTTATGGACGCTGTAAACCAAGGGGGCATATTAAAAACAGGCTGCAAAACAAATAGTCCATGTTTCCAAAAATAACTGCTGCCAACGGTGCTTAGCTTACCTACACAGGGATCTATCACATGCCTTTTCTTGACTTTAGTTTCTGTAATGGCGGCATGATAAGCACAGGTCATTTTTATCATCCACGCAGAGCGCATGACAGGCACAATGTACTTGGCCAAGTATCCAAACACCTCTTCCTTTTTGCTAAAGATTGGAACCTGTTAGGAAATAAATAACATCAAGATAATGAATTGGGAATTACATTGATATTGATTATTGCATAAACAGAACAAATAATAATAAAACTATAATAAATACAATTCTACCAAAAGGTCAAAAAGCTCCAGGATTAATTAATGCACCGCCTACCAAAGCCTCACCTTTTTTGCCAGCTGTGTTAGAGGTTTAGTCCCAGCCAAATCAGTGAACCAATTGTTGATTGAGCTCTGAGACCTTGCTGTGACAAGCCAGAAGTTATCTTTCTGGTTGACCTGTGGTTTGCGCTTCCCTGTGTCTGGAAATGTGTTGTAGCGTAGTTTCTCAGCAATAATGCTGCTGAAATTTGAACTGATCTGTAGAACAATGTGGAAACATTGTGGTGAAACAACAGCAACAGCTAAATGACACAAAAACAGAAAACACACACCAAACAAGGATGCATGGTGTTCAATGTAACATTATTACCTTTGAAGGGTTGAAGTTAACATTTTTTGCACTACCATGTTCGTCTCCAGACACAGCGGGCTGATTGTTAAATCCTTGTTTCACGTTGAGTGCAGTTAATTCATCCTGAGATTAAATTGATTTGCAATGTATGTTTAGCTAATGAAAATGCATTGCAACACATGTAGAATGTCATTGACATTGCTAACATTTCCATAATCAAACTGTCAGATGGGATATGGGCTAAAATAATGTTGAAATATAAATTTGTAAAATAGCCCTTTCAACCCAATACACAATACAAACGACTTCCAACTGTACTGCATCCAGATATTATGTACGGTAATTTAAACAAGTGCTCTGTAATCTAATATACAGTAATAATAGTAACTAGACCACCCCTAATCTGTAACCATTCCAAGATTACAACTCATACCATTGTTACTAATGTTCACCAAAATAACTTGTGAACATATTCCGGTAGGTGGTTAGAATTACTTTATCACTACCATAGTGGATAATTCTTGCAGTAATTATCTTAAGGTCGCTACCGTTATCAAACCATCAATCTTAGATCTTACGCACCACCGGGCACGACATGGTAAAACAATACAAAAAACAACACGTTTTCATATATGAGATACGGCATAATGTATAAATAGCATTCGCCAGCTATGCAACAAGTTTACGCTGGTGGTTGCTAACTTGTTGTTTTACAATTGAGCTGAAGAGCAAGCTAACAGACTGACAACTATCCATTCTGTTCATTGTTATGGAAGGCCCGAATCGCCCAGAGGACTTGCTAAGGCTAACTAGCTTACACATCTTATTTTATAAAATTGTGTCCGATTTAATTTTTCCGCTGGCACATAATTAAATAAATACTTAAATTTCACCTCTTTCTGTTTTGGGTCTTGAGGATAAACGTCCGGTGGACCCAGTCGGGGCCGCTTCAGGGGCCGGTGCTCGTAACTTAGAATCCCAAAAGCAGCCATCATTCAGCGGCATCACAGCCCAGGCTTTGCTCTCTAGTAGAAGCTTGAAGGTAGCTACAACAACGAAACATACTTCCGGTCACATTTAGCTCTTAACATCAAAATAAAAGTGTCAGACAACTTTCATCTTTGGATGGCAATTATCAATATATCTACAATATTAAAACAATATGAGTTAATTTATTGGATTTACTACAATGTAAAGGCACTTTTCTCGCATTGTACCTGGTAAATTACCTGCATGATCGTGCAGGCACAGCTAGTGAATTTCTCTATTCACAGACATGCAACTGCTGTATATTACCCCTTGAGCTTGTTCAGTGGTAGTAGGTCTGCGTAAAGTCTGCACTGCGTCAAGATCCGCCTACTTGACTGGAGAGTTATTTAGATTGACATGCACATAAACCAATAACTCAATGACAATGTCGGACTTTAAATTTATAGAGGAATTTGTTGAGAAGCGTACCAACACGACTCTGACTCATAAATGACAATGCTAACAGCCAATAAAAAACGACTTCTCAATTTTCGGAAAGCGCTGTTGAGTTTACACATATAGACTTTACAGTGTGTGGTGCTAATCCCGACAGACCCACCAGTGGCGCTGTACATATTTTTTCAGTGGGGTGCGAAAGTCAGGAAATAAATCTCAACTTTTAATCCTGCACAACTATGCTTGAGCTATTACACGTAATTAGTTTTTGTTAATATTAAAAACCTAATAATTGAAAATATGACGCCATAGTGAAATCTGTCCCACTGGGACTTGAACCCCGCTCCCCCATGCAAAAGTCAGGCTAAAAGCTAAACCATCACACTGTATAGTGGACAGTACCAATAGCTTCCTTGAAGAGTGAGATGTATCTAATTTATGGCTGCAACGCAACTGTCTTGACACCATTTCACATGGTTATGGCATATTAGGCAATTGGTCAATATGCCTGTGTCGTGATCATGTGAGATTATAATAATGTTACTTTATTTGTTATGCTTTTATTATTTGTTCTTTTATTTTCATTATATCATGTATGTACGTGTACAAGCCACACTACATCTTATCTACATTACCATTATTACTACTTGTTTCCTGGCCAATAGAGGGCGATGTATAAAATGATATCAGACACATATTAACAGAAGAAGGAAGCCGGAAGAGGTAATGTTTACATCCTGTTCAGGGAACCAATAGGAGTTGCTATGGTGTGGCTATATAAGGGGGAGAGGGTGTGGTTAACGGGGCTGATTCCAAGCAAGCCAAGATAATGAGAACTATAGGATGTCATAACTAAACATGACCTTGAAACAAAACTGTGTAGGCTATATTGACTTACGCTGTTATGTAAGGACAAAATTGTTCCTGTACCATAGTCTAGCCTACATGTTTGTCATTCACGTGAATTGTCAAGATCGTGAGACCGTTGGATTTATATTGTGAATAAGCTACTGCTCTCAAAAGCATTTAGTAGTTCTAATTCTCTCTGATATTTCAGAACTATTATTTGATAAATGTGCTATTTCCTTTGGAATATATTTTACTGTTATCAAACACTAGGAGCCAAATTTAGTGTTTAAATATGTACTACTTGTTTTGCACACTGGGTGGCGCTTTTAGGGAGAAAGTGGTTATAACCAACCTGCCAGGTGATTGCAACAAGTGTGTGTAACAGAAAGTCATACAGTTTCTCGTGTTAATATGTTAACGTGTGAACAAGTCAAGGAGCTATCAGGATTCGTCTATATGATATTGGAAACGAGATAATATGGTTGGTATCTGTTACATTTCTGACCTCGGAGACCAGACGGAGACATGCTTGAGCAGTGACTTCTTTAATAATGGACTCACCAGAAGGGGGCGACCCCAACACACCTATTCTCTGAACTATGAACTTTTAAATCTGACCCATTCCAGATATATCACACCTAATTGACTAGGCCTAATACACCACATTTTCCCTTAAACAATCCACTACCATATCAAAAACCAATTAATGTAAATTAAAACATTCTTGCAGAAGTAAAAACTGAGCACTACAATCTTCTTCTCTTATATCCCAAATAAATCTTTAGGCTAATATAATACTGCTTTAAATTACTAATTTCCAAAATGTATTATATCCAATATTTAAAATATTACCCATTAACTATTGTATGTCAATTAGTTTGACCTTTTACAGGATAACATAGCATTCAGGGTTGCTAGATATTTTCTAACTATCATAGCATTTTGGTGGTTTCACTGTTCTGCCCGAGCGTCTCGGAACCACAGGTTCTGGGTCTGAGTGTAACAGGCACATCAAACCCCTGATTATTTTTACTGGACAACTCAGAACTTTTTTCAGGTTGTCCATCTTGAGGTTCTTCTACCTGCTGTGTAACATCCTTTGACCCATGTTGTTGTAGCTGATCTCCATGACATCGATATACCATGTCAGAGTCTTGATGTTTCACTTCGTAGGTCACTGGACCAGTCATCTTTACCACCAGACCTGGAATCCACTTTTTTCCTCCCTCCAAAGTGCTGCGCAGATACACAGGATCATTCACGCTGAACGAACGGTCCACGCTGAACGAACAGTCCACAGCACTGTGGTCATGGAGTTCCTTCTGATGATATTGTCTCTGACGCACGCATTAGATTACATTGTCTCCGTCGTGCTTGGCCTCAGAGAACCTAGTACGAACATTGCCGGCGCAGAAACAAGTCCACTGCGGCTTGACCAGTTGTGCAGTTAGGTGTAGTACGATACTGCAGTAAGAAAAGCAACAACTTGTCATCCATGCACATTTGCAATCCAGCTAGCTTCTTCATTCCCGATTTAAACGTCTGGAAATACCTTTCCGCCAACCCATTGGTCGCAGGATGTTTCAGAGCACTGGTTCTGTGTATAATACCATTCTGCCACACAAAGTTCTGGAACACATCCGATGTGAAAGTTGTTTATAGCATTATGAGTCACCAGCTGTTCAGGCAGTCCATAAGATGAAAAAAGTATCTTTAACCTTGTGATTGTCGCTTCAGAGGTAATTGTTGACATACTAAAAACCTCAAACTATTTAGAATATGCATCAACAACAATCATGAACATGTTCAAGAATGGCCCAGCAAAATCTATGTGAAGTAGTTTCCACGGCTCTCCGGGAAACTCCCATGGGTGCAGTGGCACATGGCGTGGCATCTTCTGTTCATTCTGATGTTACACATTCTTGGCACAATCGTTCGATGTCAGAATCCAAATTAGGCCACCAAACGCATTTTCTGTCCAGTGATTTCATTCTTACTATGCCTTGATGTCCAGAGTGTATTTAATTCAACACTGCCTGCCTGAATTTTTTGGGTACAACCACTCATGTGCCCCATAGAACACAACCCAGCTCTGTTGAAAGTTCATTTCATTTGGTTGTAAAAACCTTCATGTCATCATCAACTACAGTCGGCCAGCCTTCCATGACACATCTGTAGACTTTATATAATACAGAATCCATTCTGGTCATTCTCGCCACCAATTTTGATGTCCACTTTTTTCTTCACTGGGCTGCAGTCTGTGGGCTCTTCTTCTTCCTCGCCCCCTGAGTGGAGGGTAGGTTTGTCTGCGCACCTTTGGCCACCACAGGGGAAAAGGGCTTTGTATGCTCAGCTCCCTTGTTTTGTGGTCCAGGCCACTCCATTGGATGACGTGGGATCCTGAATGTTGTGCAGCTTGCTGCTTGAGCAAATGTGTGGCAAGGAGCAGCAGAGGTTTCCGCCTGTGTCCTCCAAGGAGGACACAATTCACACTCTTTTTTTATTTTCTGAGCTATGAGGCCCTTAGGGTAAATTCCCTCATAGCTCTTCCTGCCGACTGGATGCAAGCACAGGTCAGTTATGATACATTTGTGTTCAGGAATAACTGAGTAATCATAATCTTTTGTTCTAGGTTATATCCTTCCAGACTTGCACTCATTGCCTCATCCCTTCTTCCGCATAAATGAAAGGCTGTAAATCCGTGTCCGTGAAAATGTAGCCCAGTAGCCATTTCCCAAGCCAGAATGTGGAAACACGTCCATGAGCTAGGGCAGAAGCATGTTTTTCCACTGGAGGTATTGTGAACAACATGGACAGATTTGTTCTTTTAACTATGAACATGATACGATCATACAATTGTTTGATCATTCTATCATAATACGAATTCAAACTCACCAGGTCCATTGCAACCACTGTCATTGCTAAGGAGGCATGTGAGATAATTTGGTTAGGAGCAGGTATGTCTACTCTACAAGGCTCCTTTTTAACATGGACCTTGACTCTTTCGACAAAGTTCTCTAAAAGAATGAATGAATTAACATCCCTCACAGCAACAGTGGCCCCCTCCTTCACAATGTAATGGCCCATCCCACATCTGTATGTATGACTGCATGTAGTACAAAGACAACCCTGCTGTGTCAACAGGAAGTTCCTTCCAATCATTTTGTGTTTTGAACATATTGTTTATACTCTCACTGATAGTGAGTGATATTGTTTGTTGGGCTTTTGTGTTTGAATGCGTAAAATAGTTTGGTATAGAAGGAAGCCATCTTCTCAGCTAAATATGCCTTCAAATGCTTGCATTTGTATTTGTAAGTATTTGACAAACTCCTGTGACCAAACCTTTGCAAATTTAGAATATTGCATGTGCCTCAAATTCATTTGTTGGCTGAAGAGTTTGTCCCTTGCACCACCATGGTTTTTGACCCAGTATTCTACATTGTGCAACACATGGTTACTGCATTACAATAGACTATTTTTTTGGGTTGGTAGACTAGTCTGGCTCTGCCTGACTATGCTCTCAGCTCATTTAGTTTTCGCAGAGATTATACTCTGATAACCCTATTCGCATTAGAGTTTTCACAGCCACCTTTCTGGCAGTCCAATCAGGGTGGGTCAGTGCGGTGACACTGACACAAGTCAAGTGCGCTTTGAAATGGTGGTAGGCGATCGAAACAGTTGTAGCAACACCGATTGTTTCAACGCTATCTAATAATTTCAAAATTAACCAGAGGTCTACGCCCAGTTGGAGGAAACGACTGGGAACACTTCCCAGGGACAGGGAGGTTTAGGGGGTGTTGTTTGTTTCCATGTTAAATATAGGGATGTCCCGAATACCATTTTACAGGTTTCGAATACTTGATGGTATTTCCGAACGAGTATTCGAATACATTAAACATATACAAAAGAATACAAAAAACATTAAAAACACTCAAATATAATTAAGAAGTATAACAAAGTAATATTCGATTCCTAGCTTCAGTGAGTACACATGTAAACATAGCCATGGGCTCAAAATGGCCACTTTGACACGTCAATTGAGCCAGTCAGAGCTGTCAAATAGCATATACCTCTTGTATTAGCCAAAAATAGTGTGTGTTGAATGAATAGCCTCACTCTCTTCTTACAAACGGAGCCAATTGTGTTGATGACACAGTGTAGGGCAGTCAATTACATTTCAACATGTGGGTTTATATGGAGACAGTAGGGATTAATGCATGCATGCATAATGTGAAAAAACGAATACTCGAATATTTGGGGCCAGCCCTAGTTAAATATGGGTTGTACAGCCTTTTGAAACTTTAATGTGATTAATATATATATAAAAACACTTGACTTGACTTCCCAATGAAGTGTAGCCAGACAATATTCACAAAGTGAATATTGCATCTGGTAACCAGGCTATTGGTAGACCCTCCAGACACAGATTTAGTAGTCAGATGTAAAATGCCTGATAAGTGATTTTTTTTTCCTTTATAATTTGTCCACTTTAAGCCACGTTAAGATTTTTTCCTAAAGTGCCTCCCATATCCGCTCATCCCTGTGGGTTGGTCCTAAATGGAAACTATGATCTATAGAACTCTTAAACACATTCGCACCAGTTCTCATAAAGTGCTAATAGACTGTGCTAAAGACATTATTGTTCATCATGTATAAAAAACACCTTTATTTGGGAAAAAAACATATAACTTTTATAACATAACAAAATGAATCATACATACAAATAAAAATATAGCTAATTTACTATTAAAGTCTCTTGTACAAAGGCAATGTTGACAATCCATCAACGGGATTGTAAAATATTGCACTCTTTGTGGTGGATCAGTGTATTTTTGATTCATAAGGCAGTTGTTAACCGCAAGCTTAATATAAAAGACAGGCTTATGCTGATTGTCTTAACTTTGGTTACATATATCCACAGTACCATTTGCGTTCAGCCTCTACCCACCTTCCATTTCACTTACAGTATATACTGAAACTAAAAATTACTAAATCAAACTAGATGTGAAGCTTCATTTAAGCATTTGGTTTTAGAAGAGCCATTGAACATGAACGCTTATGAGGGATGCATTCCACCACAACTAATAAACCTGTAAATACGGAGGATTGGACTTGCAAATTGCAGTTACAATGATTCACAAATATATTTATCCCACAAAACATAAACAAATCCCAAAATAAGAAATGTCCATATTATAAAATGACAACACAGCACTTTGGTGGAATAGTAGTAGTTGATAATACTAACGTTTCTTTCTATAGTCAGTGTTGCAACTACTAAACAAAAGTCGGCATGTCAATAATGCCGGATGGAGTGCATGTTAATCTGGTCAGTACTGAATAATATTCATTGTGCAGGCTTGGTTGTAGAAGTGTCTAACAATTTCTAAAAGAAACATTTTCTGCTTTCCTTGTATGAAAAGAAAAATGGTAACACACATACACACTTGGATCTGCATTGAATATAAAGTGCCATTGCCAGTCACTGTTCCATCTTGCTTACAGTTTATCATTTGATCTTCAATAAACAAGCCCCTGTGATACAGCAGCTTGCTACTTTGCATAGTGAAAATTACCCTTCTTAGACTTGTTCAGCAAAACATGGTTACCACAAGTTTTGGAAAGAACAAATATACTTCAGCAGCCTCCACATCTTTTTTTAAAAGAACGCTTTTACTCCGTGGCAGGATTGGTATTTTTCATGCAACTCAGATACTGAGATCCGTATTGTTATAATGAAATAGAATTAATCTCTAGTCAGTTTCATTCAGCGTGTTGTCAGATGCTTCTATCATGGCTCGGAAGCTGGACTTCTCATCTGCAAGCAAGGCAGCGGGGCTGTCAAACTCCACAATCTGCGAGGAACAAACAAACAAATGAATATAAGCACATTAATATCAGCATATTATGCATTAAAGGTATAGTCTATTGCAAGGTAATTGCAATACATATTTGTCAAATTGACCAAATATCTCCTCACATTTCGCTATCTTACCATTCTGTGCGTGCTGACAAAAATTATCAGGTACTTCTACACAGCCCTGGCTCCATAAACAGGAACATAAGCAAAGTGGCGAACACAGCTCACAACAGCAAAGCCGATTGGCTTGGCAATGCGTTTCAATCAAGTTTCAATTGTTTCGATTTGAGCTCGAAGTTAGCAAGCATTCTCGAGAATGACTAACCTTGCCTTGAACAAGATAATTTACCTGAATAATGTAACAACTGAGAAATAAGTACAAATACATTAAATTAATTATTAGAACATAATTAACTATTAAACTTGAATAATTTAGAAGCAAGCACTTGACCAACTATTCGATAACAACAAGTTGACGATCATTATCGATAACGTCAATTAGTTGTTGCAGCCCTACTGTAAAACATAAATATTCTGTTGTTGTTTTTTTAGTTTGCAACTACTAAAACTAGAAGATTTAAAATTCTTAACTGATTATAAAAACTTTGGGTAAAAGATTTCATATATAGTATATCCATCCATCCATCCATCCATCCATCCATCCTCTCCCGCTTATCCGGAGTCGGGTCGCGGGGGCAGCAGCTTCAG
>JAOEGT010103600.1:0-28190 GCA_025447795.1 Speoplatyrhinus poulsoni
GGGGGGGGGGGGGGGGGGGGGTCGCTTACACAAGAGAGTGCAGAGGGAGTGTGTGCATGTGTGAGAGAGTGTATTAGGGGCCTCAGGTGGGACAAGGCAACAGCAACACTGGAGAACCAACTCTGGGGAAGAAGGGTGGAAGTCAAAGTAGAAACTGCCAGCGTAAACGCAGTGAGAGCAAGAGAGAGAGAGAGCTACAGGAATGGGAGAGCGAGCACATAAGGCAGAAATGTAGCTGTACGACCTTGTCATGTAATAATAGACGCCGGTGTTTGGAACGAAAAGTCAGTGCACAGCAAAAAAAGTTGCCTTTCCCACAAGATGTCTCCCCTGACATAATTACTGATCCCAGGGAAAAAGGAAGCCAGTAATGTTACACGCTCGACCACCTTTGAGTCAAACACGACTGAGGAAATCTAACTTTGTTCCCAAAGAAAATTAATCCTCCATTATTCATGAGAATGAGAATGAGAAATAATTTGCTCCCGGTTCATTTAACTAAGGTGGGAACTGCTGCTATGACTATTAAAAAGAGGACCAGTGGAGCAGCTGCTGTTGAAGGCCTGAGAGAAATGCATTTAAAAAATATCTGCTTTTGGTGAGTTTAAAATGTACTTACTAAAGCGTTACTGACAGTTTAAGGAAGTGTAATCATTCACTCCATATTGGGTTTTTCCAGTGAAAGGGGTTTTTCCCAGTTAAAGAAAAACTATAGTCTGTATAAATACATAAATGGTAAACAAACACATCTACGTGTATATAGTGGGAGGGGTAGAGAATAGTGTGTGTGTGTGGGGGGGGGTGCTGCGCATATATACCGTTTCAACCACAAGGGGAATTTTGGTCTCAAAATCCAGGCGTGCCCATTTAGATGCCATTTTAGAAACATTGCACCTGTCAAGTAAGCACTGCCAAACATAACATTAGAACAACAGTGTCTTATCCGGAGTACTAGGTTTTTAATTTTTTCTGGGAAACATTCCATTTGGTTGTTCAATTGAGTTAATTTTTCTCACTGGGAGCCTGAGCCCTTCACAGCAGGAGTTGAAGCATGCCTAGTGTCTCTTCAGAGGACGGCCAGAGGCTTCATGTAGCTTCTGTAATGCCCTTACCTTTAATTGCCGTCTGCAGCAGGGGTCTCTGTGTTTCGGAGGGGCCGCCGCTCTGTTTGCTGGTGCTGCCGCTGTCCCGCTGCCTGGCGACCGCCACGGCGATGCCGACAGGCGGATGCCGCACCTCGCCGTCTCCCTCGCGGCCGAAGGAGCGAGCGCTGTCTGGCCTCTCCTGTTCCCTCTTCAGCTGGGGGGGCCCCCTGGACGGCCCCAGACCCCCGCCACGCTCCCTCTCCGCTTCTAGACGCATGCTGCCCAGGCCCCCGAAGGGCCCTCGGGCGTCCGCCGCGTGCCTGGACGAGCCGGGGGCGTCGACGGGAAAGTTGCCGCTGTACTTGATGAGGCTCTGCATGGCCGACACCTCGCCGGACTCCGAGCTGGAGCCCCCGTCCCGCTCCCCGGCGCTGGGACGGCCCGCCAGAGGGCCTCCGGCGCGGTACAGCGCCGACGGCTCCAGGTAGCGTCTCTGGCCACCCGGACCCTCCTCGCCGCCGCGACCCGCTGTGCTGGGCTGAGCAGGGGGGTTGTGGGGGGCCTGGTGGGGGGCCAGGGGGTTGTGGGGGGCCTGGTGAGGGCCCCCTGGGGGGGTGTGTGGGGAGTGGGACGTCTGCGTGTGGGTCGAGGGCAGCGGGTGACCGTGCTGGGCCGCCAGCGCTGCCATGTGACTAGTGGCGTAGTTAGCCAGTGGGCTGATGTTGTTCCACTTAGGCTCCGCCCCTGCCCCCGCCCCCGGGCGCTCAAGGCCCAGGCGAAGCGCGTGGCCCGGAGCGTCCCTGGACTCGGGGCTGAAGCCCGACTGGCCGGACGAATAGGGCGCGTCGTGGGCTCGCTTAGCGGCCGAGCCGCTGGAGCGAATGACCGAGCACTCCTCCCTCTGGTTGGGAAAGTCGCCCTGCTGGGAGAGGCGAGACGGTTCCGTCCTCTCGGGGAACCTGTAGCTGTCCCTCTCCCTCTCCCTCTGCTTGTTGTCCCGGGCCTGCGAGGCGATCTGGATGGGGCCCGCGCGCTCCTCGTACACCTCCACAGAAGGCACGTACGTGGGCGCGCTCACCCGCTGCTCTCTGATCGGCTCCCTGGGCGGGGGCTGCAGCGAGGGCGGCAGGCCGTAGGAGAGGTGCTGCGGGGCCTCGCTCCGCCGCGGGCCCCCCCGCTCTGTGTGGGGGTTAGGGTGCGGGTGGCCCGCCCTGTCTGCGTCCTGGCCGGGGTAGCGGCCCGACGGCGGCTGGCTGGGAGCGGGAGGAGGCGGCGGCGGCCGGGGCCTGTTCTCCGCCGCGAGGGCCTGGGAGTGTGGCTGCTGGCTGGCAGGGTGGAAGGACCACTGGTGCTCCCTCTCCCTGTCTCGTTCTCTCTCCCTCTCTCTCTCCCGTTGCCTCTCTCTGTCCCTCTCCCTCTCCCTCTCCCTCTCCCCGCTCCTTGCCCGGCGCTCCTCCTCGCTCCTGCTCTCCTGCGTCAGGTCCACCACGCTGTGCGGCCGCTGCTCCTCGCTCCCCCTCTGGCGCTCCCTGTCCCCGCGGCAGGGCCTGTCCCTGCCCGCGTCCCTGGCCGGCCTGGGGGGAGGCGTGGCGTTGGATCGGGAGGCGGGGGGAGCAGATGGCGGGGGGAGAGAAGACTGGCTCATGGAGGAGTGCAGGTAGAAGCCCTCTGAAACACAGCATGGCAGGAGACACTTGGGTCACAAGCTTGGAACAACCGCGGGTATCTTGCTCATGGATCCAACCCAGAACCTTCGGACTGGGAGACTGTCATGCTAGTCGCTCACCAACCTCACCGGCAAACCCAGTGTGATAATAGATCATGTAAACGTCTATGAGGGAACTAAGCATGGATCTAAACAGACATGCACTGTGAAGAAGGGAATCGGTCTAAAACTCATATTTATATTATGCATTCAGGCTTTAATTAAACCTTTATTCCATCTTGCTGTTGATGTAACCACAATAATCTACCAACACATGGGAAGTCTTTTAGTCTAATAAATTCTCACGCACAGTCACACACACACACAACTACGGTGGCCTTGCCAGGAAAAAATAAGAAAATATCACAAAAGTAGGTGGGCAACATTCCGCAAAGAGAGAAAAAAAAAAGTATTAGAAGGGAAGGATCTGAAAAAAGAATAAACGAACAGACACCAAACACACTCCTACTCATCCCTGTGAAGCCGTGCTTTGGGAGGTCTCTGTACAACACTACGGCTCCGCTCCGCTCTCCGTGCACGCCTGACGTGGGCGGCTGACAGCCACTGACCTTTGTGAGAGTCGTAGAGGTGATGCTGTGTGAGGGAGGGGGGCTCCAAGTGCCCCAGGGGCAGGTAGGGGCTGGGGTACAGGCTGCCTGGCAGCGGAGGGTAGCCTGCGGACAGGCACAAACACAAACAACAAGGCACAGCGTGTCAGGTTTAGACAGAATACTGGCAGGCGCGCACACACACACACAGGACGCCCACTAGGCACCTCAACACCTAGATTTAAATAAACCAGATCACACGATGCAGAATCACCTGCGATATTACACACTTGAGACACTGAGCGAAATTCATTTCACATAGACTCATTTGTCATTTTACATCCTTGTAACATCTGACATCTGTGAATTGTTTAGTACATATGATTTTTGCGCAGGAGCTCCAGAAGGTCGTAGAAGAATCGTGACCTAGATGCAGTGATGATTTTACGCGGTTGACGGCAAGCTGCTGGCTAAAGCACTTAACGCTGGAAGAAGATGCACATTACAGCTTGCCTTCACACCTACCAAAAACATTGGATTGTATTCATCTATTAAACAATATCTATACACACACACACACACGCGCCAATATCATTTGTCTGACAAAACAAGATAGTAGAGGGTTAATGGGTTTTGTGTTACCTCATTGAGAAGACTGTCATCGTATGACGTCAATAATTATACCTGACCAACTAACTCCTTTTAGATGAACATGGTGTTAATTAGCTACACGGCTGCCATGTCCGGCTAATGCTGACGTATGCAGTTAGGTGGACCAGGGAGAACAGTTGACTTTGTGTTTGGTAATGTCTTCTGCCAGACAGCTGCTGTTCGCAGAGACCCGTTCCTAATATAGACGCAGGCGACCGCACTACGAATATGACATTCTGGATGAGTGCGTCAAGACGGGGCCTGCTATAACCTTGGTGCCAGCCGTGTCACAGCGAGGAAGAAATAAATTTAAATTGAATAAAAAACACACCCCGCCCAGCAAGGCAGCGCGACATTCCGTATTCCAACACCCGCCTATTCCAAGGAGGCATCAAAGATGCCCCATCATGAGGGAGCAGGAGAAACACTGTTATGGCATGATCTGGAGGCTCAGGGGGGCAGGTGCTTTCACACCTACCTGGTTTTGGTCTGAACCAAAACCAGGTAGGTGTGAAAGGTGCCTCGGACCACAGCCCCGACCAAAGGACAAGGATTTTGTCCGAACAACAGTAGTCTCCGTCTGAACCATGGTTCGCTTGGTTTGCAGTGTGCAAAGGCTATTTTGGATGTTTCGGACTTCCCCCCCATTCTATAGACCGATCAGTGGGTGAAAATCGTAAGTGATGGTGACGGAACGCAGGTTTGTCAAGTTCTTTATATACAAACTTCCTTGGTGTGCTTGGAAAAAAAGAAAAAAGGGATTTGAAACCAAACCTAACTGGATCAAATGTACACAATAGCCCAAGAACATTAAGCATGGGACAGCTTTGACAGCGGTGGCTTCAAAAAAATTGGCTAGCAATAAACCTTGATCTCTACCACCACAGACTGGGGGGTTTCTACCACCACAGACTAGGGGGTTTCCCCCCTCCCATCTGACTCTTTAGCCACAGCCCAAAGTGCCTTTCACTTTTAGTAACATTAGCTGCTATTTAGGCCAGTGTGCTCTGTGTGAACATTCTGCAAGAGGCTATGAAGGGTCCTATTCATATCAGAGCAAACTGGGGAGGTATTCTAGCCAGCAGTCGTCCTCTTTCCCATCCATAACCTTCAGCTGGCTCCACCCACTTGATCGTTACAATTATAGAACCCAATTTGCCCCGGTTAGAATACATTGACAAAGATCTTGTTTCTTGCCAGCGATATAATCTGCTTTAAGATGAATAGTCAAGTGATCTGATGATTCGCTGGTGTTCTCCTCCTCCCCGTTTACCTCCACACAATGCGGGATAGGTTTCCACCTCTCCCTTCCATCTGACCTCCTACGCTAGGGAGATTGGACAAGGAGACTGAGAGGCCACCGGGGAATAGAGATTAACTGCAGGCCGAACCTCCGGTTACCGCTGTGGTTCTCCAACAAAAGGAGGGAGGGGTAGAGACCCGTATGAGCCGGGAGGAGCGCTGTAAGGGAGAAGCGGAGAGGAGTGCAGACCATTGCTGTCGGTCCACGTGCTCCGTGTGACATTTTGCAATGCACGTTTCGACGGCCAATCCGGAGCGTTCACGAAACAATACAAAATGAAGAGAAAACGGGACCTGTTCTTGGCCAGTGCTCACATGTGGTAGAAGGGGGGGGGGGCATGATACTGAAGAAGACAGACTGGCGAGGGGAACGGAACGAGGACAGAGAGGATAGGGCTGGGCTCCGGGGACGAAAAGCAACAACACGTGTGGAAACACATTATGTATTGGGAGCGGACGGGGGACGTCGAGGAAGGACAGAATCAGGGTGTTCTGGGAAAGTAGGACAGCTGGGCGATGCCGGCACCCGGCGGAGAGAAAGAGAAGAGATGAAATAATGGAGACGCTGGGGACAGTGACAAAGTACGGGTTGGGCAGCGAGCTCAAAAAAGAAACACGAGAGGGAGAGGAGGGGAAGACGGATTACGGCGAGGCGCGGGAGGGGAAAGAGGAGGAACGGCAGAGGACAGGAGCGGCTTCTGCATGTAGGACAGTTGCAGCAGGGCAGCGGAATCATCACTAGCAGCGGGGTGACAGAAGTGGAACAGTATCCCACTGGTGGAAGCAATGAGAAACAGAGGGACGGCACTCCACTCACAGGCGTTAATTTAAAGGCAGGGTTAGCCACTGGAAAACGCTCGCCAACTTTGAGCTCGAAACTAAACAATCTCTCCTTTCACACATCGAAAGGCATTGTGAAGCAAAGAGCAGCATGACGGCTTTGTTCACGTGAGCTGCGTTCGCCACGTTGTTGGTGTGGCCATTTACGGCTTTGCAGAATTATCGGAAAATCATTTTCAACGTGCAGAGAAAAACAGTAAGATAGCGAAATGAGGAGGTATTTGGTGTATTTGGCAAATAATATATCATATTCCAATTAACTTGCAATTGCTGACTATATGTGCAGAGGTGCAGTGGGAGAAATAGCATGTAAACATGAAGCTATTTGAGTCTGTGTGTGCGAGTTATGCACTAGAGATCACAAGGTGTGGTGGGGATGGGCTACTGACCGAATGAAGGACACAATGGAGGGTAACCTGGTGTGTTTGGGGAGGTTTTTATTTTATTTATTTATTTTACCTTCAGGGGTATGAGAAGCCCACAGCTGAGCCATATGCAGGCTGCTGGGATTGGCGGCTCTGTAGGCAGGGTCAGAGGTCAAGGGGGAGGGCCCTGGGTAGCCGGACAGGAAGGGGCTGGAGCCTGTTGTGAAGGCATCACCTAGGAAACAGTAAAACACAATTAGTCACCTTGGCAACCACAAAAACCAAAACATACTGAGAAGTGCTTCATTGACAGAGCAGGTCGATACAGCTTGTGATTTTCCTGCCCAGCCTCCGTGTGTGTGTGTGTGTGCCAATATATGTCTTTTCTATTCACGTGGCACATTTTAATCACATCATCACTGAGCCACTGTGCGCTCAATTGCAACAAGCCAAACCACAGAGAGCCTACAGAAGGACACTTAAAGGTATAGTCAGTCATTATGCAGACAGAATGTTGACATTTGAACTGGATCAAAACAAAAGCCTCTCTAGTACCTTCAATGCCATAGGGTGCTCCATTACACACATTGCAAACGCATTGCAAAGGCTAGGATATTGCCGTTTGTTCTGCACCAGTTTGTGTTCCTATTTATGGAGCCAGCCAGAGCTTATTTCTTCAGCGCACATACAACTCTAAACTAGTGTATTGCGAGGAGATATTTTATGTGTGAATATTTTGTGAATTTGACAAAATGCCATACAATAGCTTACTATACCTTTAAAAATGTCATAAAACATTTTAAAACAATATAGCAACAACCAAGTATGTTCTCTATAAAAAGATATAGAGTAACGGCATCCATCTGAGCAGATAACATGACATCACTCTCCCTGCATGCATTGTAACCCAAGCTCCTCTATTCATTGTTTTCATAGCCGGCCGGTCCTGCTATTGACCCAGCATTCGCTTTGGTCCAAGATGCTGATGTGTAGTGTGCCACCTAGTGGCAGACAAGATCATCCATAGTTCCTTTAACATAGTAACCACTATCTAACCACAATACTGCACACAAACAGATAGGCTACTATGTCACAGGCTAGCTTCTCTAAAATGCATTACAGCATATCAGTGCATAGTGCTGCCCTATGCACTGTAACAAAGTGATGTAATCCATAACCACCATACATAGCTATGGATTGTAAATCACTTTAAGGCAGCAGTACAGTTTCATAAATAGGCGACTTTGGTTGGTATAAAAAGTACAGCCATCCAAAATAGATCCCAAATGTTCTTTTCATGACACCGATGCTGAGCCAATGTTTTATAACATGCAGTTAGTTAGTTAATGTCTTAAAAAAAATGTGTAGTTTAGACAGTAGGCCACTGTTTGCGGATTAAATTTATCTCATACAATTAGACACATATTAAACCCAAAGAAAACATGGGAAATAAGAACATTTAAATAACAAAACTGTTCCAATGCAACGACTGACATGACAAAAAATAACAGGACAATGAAATCCAGATGGGGAATAAAAAAAGAATCCATTAAGTGGTTTGGTTTTTACACACTAAACAGGAACCCTTCTGTGTTTCACCAACTGCCCTATTTGCAGTTTCACGTTACCATGACATCAACACTGAAATCCAATAGAACACATGACACATCCAAAAATGTTTTGTTGACCATTTTCACTTGAAAAATGTTTGTCCTATCTGCATAGATTGTGCATCCATTATTAAACGCTGGCTGAACCTTTAGTTTAAACCATTAACATTCTAATCCAACCAGTCTTCTAAAGGCCTAGAAGAATGTTTTATGTTTGACTAACCTCCACCCAGGCCATTACTGAATTCATAGTACAGCCATTATGCTGATAAAGCTAACCATGTGTGTAGGGAAAAGGCTGAGGTCTATATAGGAGGGGGAGGGGAAGGGCGTGTGCGTTACTCAGCATTAGTCCTGTGGGAATCTGAGAGACGTGTTGTGCCAGTAGGTTTCGCTTGCATCTAAAATCAGTACATTAAAGCTGAAGTCCATCACAGTATGTACCCACACACACACACCATTTTAAATCAATAGCAAATGCACCTTTTAAATGTATTACAAACAGATGTGTGCACACGTGCATTGCATGCGCCACATGAGCACACTTTCTAATCAAGTTTATTTTCAACCCTCGGACCTTTGGCCTATTACAAAGCTAGATAGATAAATTAATGAATGAATGAATGTCACACACACACACACACACACAGCAGTCTGCACTGCATATTCACTGTCATGAGCAAACGCTCTGACTCATACACAGCAGGAGACCCACATACACACATGCATTACCACTCAAATAGCGCAAGCAAAGAATATGTGCACTGCACTAACAAAAAACGATTTACCACAAACAATTGTCTCGAGATGTACAGTAAGCTTCCTCAGTTATCCTGTCCAGTCATAATAACAAACAATCTTATTATCCAAGTCTTTACCTACGTACTTTAATAAATAATAGAAATGGATTGAATGTGTTGTTATTGCACCAATATTGATGACAGCAAAGATAGGTCTTGTTTCTCGGGTTGAATTTATAACATCGCGGGTGTTCTGTAGATGAATCATGAGTCATGACTTCCACAATTTTAAATACACATTCATGTCATTTGAACCTCTTTTCTCTGCTATTTGTGTACTCTGTGGAGCTTCTATGTAAAATTTAATGTTAATCTGTTTCTCCTTTGGAACCAGGGATTAGATTTGTGTGACCGCAAGACAATACAACCCAAAGCTTGGCTAATATGTCATGCAAGGGAGTAGGGCAGGATTAAATTCAATAGAAATAGATCTTCCCTGCAGACCCAGGCTTGTGCTACTGTGTGTTTTATAACCGAGTGTGTGGGCGTATGTGCAGGTATGAGAACGCAGATCCAACCACTTATAACATAATCTTCTAATGATGTTGTGCACACCTTCTCCGTTTGTGTTGCACTACCACAGTGCCTGTCAAGAATGTCATGTGAGCATTGCTCCTTCCTTCAGACTAAACACCAGGGTCTCGCCAACACACACATACTCACACAAGGATCAATCTCTGAAATCCACCATCACTTTAATACATGTGTAGTACTGTCTACTGGGTGTAGAAGACACACACACACTTCCCCGTTACACCCAACATTAATGACATGGGAAGACGGGGGACGGCTTCCAGGTTCCAGAAACAACATCCAATTGGTAGCCTAACTAGAAAAGGAGAGCTTGTTATGAAAGTACTCTTTTCATCACCTCCCTTCCCGTCTGTTTTTCAGCTCTCTCTCTCTCTACTATTGTACTTGTTCTACCCACCCACATGCCATTTGGTTTTCACTTCACAAGACAGTAAGTTCGCCATATTGGGAAAAACATGTTGCCAAGAGAAACGCTCTGTTTCCTTTTGCAGAACTTGAACAGAGTGGATCTCAAAATCGTACAAGTACAATTCAATTACAATTCAGATTTACATTGCCAACGGTCACATGGGACCCCTGCCCTTCTCCATGCAAATATCAGGAATCAAGCTTAGAGACCAATTGATGCCGTAAGGACAAGCGAAAATCCAGAGACTGCAGCTCACACAGAGGACTGTAAACAAGATTTACAAAAGACAGACTCACTCACTCTCTCACTCACACACACACACATCTGTCCTCTATCAGTGCAGGGTTGACAGAGATCTCTGGTTTTGATTCCCTGAAAGAAAAACACTCCCATACCGAACTCTAGCCATGCTATCCATCTCTGGAGATATATATTTAACTACACTGGACAGAATATATTCTGACCATAAAGATGGATATAGCACGCAATATGTCAAATATGTATTTTTCACATCTGTAAATATACAATTAATTAATAACTATAAAATTACATTTGTGTGTAAATTGATAGTTTTACAAAAATGAATCACATTAGATCGGTGCGTGTGTGCGTGCGTGTGTGTGTGCGCGTGCACAGAGCCTAGAGGATAAACGCAAGATTGACAGTCAGAAGCAGGAGGTAGATATACTATCTACCCCCTTGTGTCATTTCTAAATCATTTTGGGGCTGGCATAATATTTTCTCATGTAGGGTAGCAGTGAACAGCATTTAAATACATTTAGACTAATTGATTATATAAAATCCACCAGAAAAATTAATCAGAAAAAGAAACTAAGATACAACATTGCTCTAGGATTCAAAGTGAGAGCACTCAAGCATACTGGCACACAACCCCCAGCAGTCCCCCTGCATGGGAGCATGATGCAGACAGGGACCTTCTGTTGAATCACTCTTCCACCCAGGCCAGAGAAGACTGCATGCACACACTGTGCTTTCAACTCAATTAGCTGGCTGTTTCTTTTGTGTTACAGATTACATACAGTACGTTGTTTGGAGAAGTGTGCAGCAGTGATTGTGTCTCTCTAAACGTGGAACAACAACAACAACAACAACTCTTCATGCATAATGTTGTTAACTGCATACTGTGCTGTCCTTAAAAAGGTTCCACAAGGCAGGCAACCTTTCCCCACAGTGCTGCGCTATAGGCCAATATTGATCCTGTGAACTCCACAGACACACGGCAGAGAGAGTCGCACATGATGTGCCGAAATACAGACACACAACGACCAAATAGCTACGTGTACGACTGTGGTGGACAAACAGCCTCAAGTTAAACACCATGATGAGACGGTGGTTGTTCAGGCAAATACCATCAGTTACATTTGAAACATGTCCTCCTGTCTGTGTTACACAGGCTTTAACAAATAGGAGACATGCCATGCCATTACATTTTCCATAAATAATCTGATGAGCTACCTAACAAAAAAACTAAAAAAAAAGAAACATGGGTAAACATGCACGCCAACTCGAATGCACACCCAAAGACTAAAAGGTGACCTTTGTGTGTTAGAGATTGTTGCTTCAGCAGAAGGCATGGTTTTGGCAAGGGGTGTTAGTTACCTAATGCTTTGGGTATTTCAACATGCCACAGCACGCTTGCTTCCCCACACACACACACACACACACACACACACTCACTCACACACAAAAGGCACAAAGACACACAAAGCTGTCAAACACAAGAGGAATATCTGTGTGCGTGCGTGCACGCACACCGTTTGTTTGCCTGAGACAGGTTTATTGTATCAGGGCAACGGGGCCTTGTGCTTTCGCAAAGGAGACCGTTTTCACTCCTGAAAGAGTCAATTAATCTGAGAGACGACATTTCCATGCCGATCCTTAGATCACACCCCTCTTTGACTTGCCTCAAACACACAGTATAATCACTCATCGCGTTATATTAAATGCGAACAGCCACACTACGGTAACTAACATTCAGCAACATTTTTGAAGATGTACAGCATCTACATTAACACACGTGTTAATGAGTGAGAGCACTTAAAGCTCTACCGCATTTATCTAGCCGTGTACAAATGTGTTGCGGTCATGATAAATCTTCCCCTCTATCTGTAGCAAGCGAGTCCCGGTGGGGAAACCCCAGAGAGCATTGCTCCAAAACCCAATCACATGCTGCCATTCCCATAGACTAGACTACAGCCTTTTTTTGTCATATAGATAGACAATACAGTAGTACAAGTGTGTGTATGGCCTTTCTAAAATAGGAACCAAAATGTAGTATTTTCACTCCTCTCTGGCTAATGCAACATCCTATATTTACATCCCACATACGGTGGCCATGTCTGGTTAGTGGTCAATAGTTTCACAGAAATTCTCACACAATGTGTGTGTCACAAAAAAAAGTTTCTGTCAGAGTGTAGACAACGCCCTTCACTCTAAAACAAACATTGCATATACTTACTTTAGTCTCACGTGTTTTGGCCTAATGTTAAACACAATAAGACTTGACAAATTGCACACAAATATGATCTAGGCATATTTTCATCCATTGGCCTGGTTTCATTTCTGCAAGCCCTACCTCTGCTTCTCTCTGGTGAGTGAGGGGCAGAAGAGGTAAGGCAAGGGCAGATGGACCCAATCTGGCGCTTGAGGCTCCAGCAGGCCTCCAACAGGCCGAGGACCTTTTACAGGCATTTTACATCTGTAAACAGCGACTATAAGCCTCAATTCTGGTTGGACACGGCCCATTGGAACAAACGGGTGCTGCACGTTTACAGGGACGTGGTCTGAAGTAAACTCTGCACATGAAAGATTCCCCGGACTGGACCATATATATTAAAATATTAAATCCACAATTTTACTACATCAAACCTTCTGCATATCTGCTGAGTATAAGAAGTAGGCTACAATTTATATTTGTATTCATAGGTATAAAATATTCTTAGCGTAACATTTTAAAGAATATATGGCCGTCCTGGCATCTGCTCAATTAATTTGTTAAGGAAAATTTGTAATGCCTTGTAGCAAGGTAAATAAATAAACAAGAGCAAACCGGTCGACCGTGTTACAAATAGTTAAGCTCTTAATCGCTGATGTTTATTGTAGTTAAAAAGGAGGACATTATGTATGTTTGGCATTACGTAATTATGGTGTAATAGGTCCACACGCTGTTATTACAGGCAACGGATCTGAATGCCATTTCGGGCGGGTTAATGAAATATGGGAATTTGATATGAATGTGTGCCATAAAGCTAAATGACCTGTAAAATGCATGGTGCCGTTGTAGCGGGTAAAGGCTATGAGCGCGCACAGGGCAGATGAAGGTGTGACACTGCTGCGTGGGCAGAACATTCCGTCAAAAACAAGAGTGTGAACATGCTCTGCAGAACTTGAACAGCGGTTGAGTCAATTCTACTTCCCAAACCCTCGGCTGCAATCCAGCTGTTCCACGCATGCAGTTTTCAGCTCGTTTCAGCGCCGTAAGTGGAAGTGGAGAAATGCTAGCACTACAGGCAATGTAATAAAATGCAGATGCACAGCAACCCACGTATGGTTCAAAAAAGTAACTGAGTAGTTACAGGAAATCCATGGAATTCACCCTAAAATGACTAAATGTATCCAGTACCTGCAAGAACTGGTTTTAAACCGGAGATCTACTGCAACCACATTCTCCTTTATCCAACAAGAATCGCATAAATCATCATAACAATATTGAGTCTTTGTCCCCCGCCCGCCCCATCTCGGGCAGCTTTTCATGCATCTGCAGGTTGCATGTGAAGGCATTGCCTGCGTGTCAAATTAACACCCCAGAGAGCTTGGGCCTGGCTAGCATTGCTCCACTCATCCACACCACTGATACCTTCTGCTGCAACTGACAGACACCTACTTTAGCCCACACAGCGACAGCAAACAATGCAGAGAAATTGGAATAATTTTCACACTGCGATATGGTTTGTGTGTGTGTGTGTGTGTGTGTGTGTGTGTGTGTGTGTGTGTGTGTGTGTGTGGGGGGGTTCTTTGCCTGGTGCTAGTGCTTTGAAGGTGTGCAAGTAACGCTCTGAGCGCATTTGTTCATCTTTCCACTCAGTAAACTAAGTGCAAACCTTCCTTTCCAAGACGTGGCCTGTGGTTTAACCCGAGACGACAGCATCCTGACAGGCTCTCCTTGTGAGCAATGAAAGCGACGCTGGGTTTTTATTGCGATGCCAGTTCAAGAGTTCCATTAGAGCTGGACACCGATGGCAGAAATAAAGAGTGGGCAGGTATCGCTATAGGTTGTATGTACTGTTTAGTCAATGGAAGACACACACACAAACCTTGTCTGGAAAACACTAAACATTTTCTTTTATCAGCCCATTATATCAAATCATGCACCACTGTGAGCCCAAATGTACACATCTGAGCAAGCGCGCACACACACACACACACATACACAGACAGAGGTTCCTTTTGCACTTTAGCAGTTATGCGGGGCTATTTAACAACAGTACAAATGCCGGAAAAACACGATCCACTGTTTATTTTCCAGGAGGACGGCTTTTACTCCAAATAGGGGAGACTTAACCACAGCCATTTGCCTTCTCTCTCTCTCTGCTTACACGCCTTTTCATAAACTCCCTAACGGGAATGGTGTTCAGGTCGCAACACACCTGCTTTAGTAGACTACACAGGCAGGAACACTAAAATGTATGCATTCAAAACGATAGTTATGCAATTGTCTATATGCAATCCGAGCGCAATTTTGCTCGGACCTGCACTGCTGCAACATTGCGACTCTTAAGAAAACAAATGGGGCCCCATCGTGAGTAGGCTATTGCAAACTAGTAAGTAGGCTAATTTCTGTAGACCGGTTGGGGTGACTACAAGTTATGCATTTTTTAATAACATGTTTTATTTTATCAGATTTATAATTCATAAAACAGCCACTTCTCCCCAAGAACGTAAGCAAGTGTTTGTAAATTTCCCTATAAACACCATAACTATGTTCTATGTTTCAAAAAAAAGACACCAAAGACAACTTTAAAACAGCAAATTGTGCGTACATTTAAACTGTCTTTGAAGTTTAAACGTCGTTTCTGTTGTATTCTATAGCTGTGTTGGATCAACGTCTTAAACTTACTATTGTGTGGATGTAGGTTAATGGCCGATGGCAAAAATTTTCCGGAGTGGAGAGGAGGCGGATGAGTAGCGCTCAAGTGGCCGGGTGAGGGAGGGATCCTCCCGCCTGCAGCTGCTGCTCCGAGTCGGTGAGACTCCATCGCAAGCCCCGCCAACAACGGCGGTGGTACGTGAGGAGGTCCAAAATCTCGGCCATCCATTATCCACAGAGCGGAAAGTTGGGGAAAGAAATTGTCCTTTCGGGTATTCCAATAAAGCCAGTTCTGGCTATAATAATGTATTTGGGTTTGCAGGCAAATCGGCGTCCTTTTCAGCCATCCTGCCGACCTATCAAACAAAGCAGGAAAATTAACTTGATAAACAATATGAGGCAAAGATTGAACAAAATATTGCCAAACGGATAGTTGTCGGTCTCTCCCGTTTGCGAACGTTAGCCGAGCAATGACGCAGTTAGGAAAAATCACTTTAAAAACTAAAATGTGAAAGATTTACTGATCGTGACGACCACACAAACTGTTTCAGTTAGAGGTTACCGTATCTAGATATCTTGTCTTAGCTTTAAATAATATATACAATACACACGATCTAATGGTTAAGCGGGTTACGAGCAGTCCTTCCCCCACTGCATACCGAGCAAGCAGCCGTGAAGGGCTACGCTTCCTCGGGCAACACAAACAGAAGGCTGGCCGTGAAGTCTGGACGCGCTCGCCCGAGCAATCAAAAAGCACTCCAGGGAAACATTTCGTCAAAAATACAACAATCCGTCCATCTTTTTATTAGCCAAGCTGTTCTAAGTAGTATGTGTAGGTTGAGCACCGATATCCAATGTAAACCAATACAGTGCAAATAGGCTATCCAAGGCGCATCAAATATAAATTTCAAACAGGTTAAAAATAAATAAGGTTGCAAAAGGCTGCATCATTAATCAGCCGTGACGGTGGTGTTTTGTTGCCTACGTTAGGTTTAGGTTTAGATTTATTCATTGCTATTTTGCAAAAGGACATGGGTGCTACCCATGGAGAGAAAGCATAACCCATTTTGGGAACTATTCATTTAGCTGTTTAAAACCTTATTAGCGACCATTTATATCAACTTATTACAATGGAGTCTAACCGATACATTACACATACGAAATATTCAATCACAATGTAGAACGTTATGGCTAATACAAATTAGCCAAATGAGGCAAACTAGCAAAAGCGCAAAATGTCGATTTACATTTTAAAACGGTTCGTATTGCGATTAAGTAGGCCTATTTATGTCAACATATTGTGCATTAAGCTTGAATAAAAAATAATGTTAGTAGCCTACATATATAACAACTATATACATTGCTACCAGTGGGCTACTTTTAAGACAGGGCATTGATTATTAATTCGTATAAGTAAGGAAAATGTGTTGTCTATATTTGTTGTAGCCCTCCAACATGTGAATAAGACACAGTCCTTCCGAAAACATATGTTTTAGGCATACATAACGACAGTCAAATCATTTTAATATTAGGCTAATATAAATCAACCTTCAAAGGCGAAAATCTGCGAGCTGACGCCGATCACAGCCTCAGTTCGTGATCACCGGGCGGGCGGGATCTGAAGAATGGTTTGTTTGGAGCTCGCATTAAAAACGATATGAACGTTAAGAAACCACTGAAATATTTCATACAAACTCTGTAATATACTACACATGGATTGCTTTCAGTCGATGGCCATGCGGTAAGGTTAAAGTAATAACATATAATATCGGCCACGTTTCAAACTTTTCACGGTTCCATAGCGAGACACGCCAAACTTTCTCGAAAGAAACGTCCAGAGCAAGTTCTATATTTTTACATTTTAGATTTCACTTTATTAAAACGTCTTCTCTTGACATTTTACACGCGCCTATTTGCCTACATTAGACTAAACCAAAAACACAGTTGCCTATCTGAAACGGTGTTTAAAGCTATTTTGAAAATAACGAGTTAGCTCCACTTAGACAAAATAAAAACGACCGCTTACTTGAGAAGGAAAATCTTAACATAAGTTCTGTCGATATCCAAACGGCTGCTGATATTTAACTGAAGGAGTCCATTAGCCTACGGGATCGTCCGATGGTAAACTGTGGGGGATAACGGGGGGAGAGAGAGCCCCTCTTGCGTCCGTAAACTCCTCAGCAATGAAACAAGCATTGTTTTACAAGACCCGCCCCACCTACACCCAAACCAGCACGCTCAATGACCGCCTTTCTGATTGGCTGCTCAAAGTGTCCTTCAGCGCGATGTAAACACTTTGGCTGCTCGCCAATTCTATAAAACCAATTATGGTCCAAGGAGGGCTGGGCCGTTTCAAGGTTCCCTCTTCCTTCAAGACTGAATGATCAAAACAAGCAGTGGGATTTTTTTTGGAGGGGTAGACCGTTTCAAGGCGACTCCCCAGTTCCACGCTGATTAAAATAGACGCGTACGAAAGTACAGGGGCGCAAATTAACCATTCTGCCCAGTCGGAAATGACAACTAGGCGAGTGGTGACTTTTCTCAAGAGCATTAGCCTATAAGCACCGCACTCGTGAAGCTGTGATATACTCTATCTCGTAAACTCAATTTAATCTGAATTGGGCTGCAAATTTTCTGCTTTACACGAGATGGATAGGCTATATGGCCTAATGGGTTGGCACTTGTGCAGCAGCGAATTTAATAATTTGAACCCTAAAACCTAAAATTACTGACTATAGATATCAGTTGAATCGATTTAGTATTTATTTGGTCATTAGTTATGTTGTAGGACACAATATTCACATGACTGACAAGACTATCTTGGCCGCTATATTCCCATCTGCACTTACAATTTAGAAACCCTAAATCAATAGGCTTATAAAAGGTGAGGTAACACTGGTTGTCCCTATTGTGTAATATCTGTACTGTGGTTGAGTAGGACAATTTGCAATTTGCATCAGAAGGGGAGAAATGTGGTAGGTCTTTTATTCAGAGGTGGGGGTCGAGATTTTCCGAAAGGGACGTGTGAATAATGACTCAAAAACACTCCCATGAATCTACCAATTCCTCTTCCGCACGGTGGTGTACTTCTCTTGGTTGTGTAGGTTGTATCCATAGTTTTCATTTGATGTAAACCGCTCTGCAATTCACTGTGACAAAAATGTTGATTAAAAAAAATCTGAGGCAGTTTCAAATTCCCCATGTTACACCCACCCCTTTCTTGTCTTCCCGCGATACTGTTTCAAGGCGCCCCCAAGTAAAGAGCTTAAACCAAGACGCGAATAATGATGACACCAATTCTAAAAAAGCGCCACGGTGGCGCTTCGAACCAGCCTTCAACTTTCGGTACAGGTTTACATTTACATTCATAAAATATCAGAACGACGATTGACCAGAAACGAAGTAGCCTGATCGGTGATTCAGAACCCCAACAACAACAATCACAGTCTGCGCCAAATAGGTAAAGGAGGCCGTGCGGCATATATACTCTCACCCCGCTGACTGTTTGCTCACTGCGCCCGTCACCCCTGATG
This sequence comes from Speoplatyrhinus poulsoni, assembly GCA_025447795.1. NCBI lineage: Eukaryota > Metazoa > Chordata > Actinopteri > Percopsiformes > Amblyopsidae > Speoplatyrhinus > Speoplatyrhinus poulsoni. Next base: position 18,490 of record JAOEGT010103600.1, read on the forward strand.
GGACCCGGGGAGGGAATTACCAGGAGGAGATCAGCGATGTCCCGTCCGGGTGTCGGTGGGCACCAAACCACCCTTTGTTCTCGCTCGCTCCGACTGGGAATTCAAACAATGCTTTCAGATTAAAGTCTATGGTTGTTTTCCTTTCACAATTCAAGCTCTAGACAGTTTCGTTCTACAATTGTTTTTCCTTTGAAGTAGCACGGCACGACTCCGGTGGTTGATCTCTAATTTGAGGTTGGTAGGTTATATTTTGTGGATGTTGTGTGATATCATGTAAGGATATTTTTATTTATTTCGCGTTCTCTGTATTTGTTTAATTATTGAAAGGTCGTTTAAGAAATAATTTATCTTTATTTAGGCTATATTGTATCCTTCATATAATATTATGCTATAAGGACGTTCATATGGCTTAGTTATTTCCATGAAGTGAATAACAAGGGGAAAAAATAGACTGCCTATCTTCATAGTCGTAATAGGGTAATTTACACACAGAGGCGATTTCATTTGTTATCGCTCAACATAATGGCTACCACACGCAGTATAGGCCTATGCCGACACCGTGATAAAACAGTAACCAATGTCTATTAACGTCTAGTGTATGGAACATACTAGTGCCCGTCGGTCGTGCGTGCTAATGTCACTGCTAAATTATGTAGGCGTATTTATTAATGTATAGCCTACAGGCTACGTTGTAGCCTATATGAATGAATGTCAAAATACTGCTGTCAGCTGTCCCTAAGGGCGAGTGAATGGCCTGCGCGTTCGCGGACTACGCGCTTCACCTCCCCAACCTAATATGAGCTATAGGCTACGTGGTAATATAAATTCCACATTTGCACTCAAGCAAACACGCTATTTTGCGAAACAATTCGTCGTCGTTGTAGGCAAATATAAACTTATTACAATAGTCTACTTATAGCCTATTTTCATATGGTCAGAGGCAATAGGTGATATACAATTATTGGTCGTTGGTTGCGTTCGGTTTCTCATATATGGTTGTCCATGCAAAGGTTTATATGACTTAGCCATAACCCAACTGAGTTGTGAATGCCGATGGCCCCTAGTGAAGGCTATTATATAATCTTTCAAAAATGGCAGCTCCTTTTCAATATAATTAAGAAATTCTGCATAGCCTATATATTTATAATATTTGGTTCTGCAGATCAAAAACATTTAACTGTAAATATATATTTTCGTTGAGTCAGATTTGTTGTTCAGATAATTACAATGTGATTTGATAAATGCATACTTATTTAAGGCCTATGTGGTATATTACACAAAACGGCACTGTTTTGGCTGCATTCTGCCCAATCAGTTGAATCAGTTAAAGCATCAGATAAAATCCATAAGATTTAGAGAGCATGCTGATTTTAAATAAACTCAAAATCATCCATGCGGTATAGTAACCCACAAGGGGCAGAAGGAGCACAAATGAGAACCAATGTTTTTCACTCACTGGCTCTGTGATTTATAGTTCATAGACTACATAAAAAACACACACTTGTGCTAATGTAAACACAGTGAGGGAATGTTGGGTTTCTTTCTAGTATATCCCTATATTTAGTGTTGATGTAGGTGAGCTTTTATGTTTGAATAAAGGTTATACAATGTCATTTAATTTGCACATTCTTTTTAAGATACGCCATTAAATGTGAAACAATTGGTTTGCAACAATGAGTCACATTACAAGCCCTACCCCACCTCACACACACACACACACACACACACATGGTGACAGACACACATGCACACTTGGACATGCCTTGATGCCCATAGGGCTAAATCATTCACCATGCCTTATCTTACTCTCCACACAAGCCTTCTATTGTTAGTGCAGTAGATAAATGCTACTGCACCACAGCAAGCACCTAAACCAGAACATGATTAAAATTGCTTCAAATGAAGGTTAATTACATTGTCGTATTTTTGTGAATGATGAAAATGTGCGCCTGCATTCGAGCGCGCATGCACACACACACACACACACACACACACACACACAACTCTTTAAGTGGCAATACCTGTCCAGGGTGTCAGTACCTCATACGGTTCTGTAGTGGTCAGTGTTGGGCAACTAGTAACTATACAAGTAACTAGTTACTGTAATGTTATTACTTTTTCCAGTAACTAGTAGTGTAACTAATTACTATTTCCAAAACGGTAATAATATTACTATTATTAATCCAATTGATGATGCACTAATGCAGTAGAAGAACGCGATTTCTGGTCCTAAACTTAATCAACATCATTGCAAGGCTTTCACACTTTAATACATGCCACAGCTAATAGATTTGACCTGCTGTTTTTAGGTGCAAGGTTCTTATGAGAAAATATTCCTCCAGTATTCTTGGAATGTGGATGGCATCAGTTCTGCAATGTTTGTGTAGAATGCCATTTCACATTTCCTCTAAACCAGTTGAGCCAGGGTAGTAAGTAGTATCATATTTTACACAGTATACAAATACTGTATCTGTAGGGATGTTTTTTACCTCTTTTGTGCCAAAACTAAAGAGTCTCTCTCTATCCGCTAGCAGTGTTGGGCAGTAACTAGCTACTAGTAACTAGTTACTGTAAACTTATTACTTTTTTCAGTAACTAGTATGGTAACTAATTACTATTTCCAAAACAGTAATAATATTTCAATTACTAATCAAAGAAATGCTGCATTACTGCGTTACAAGAACGAGATTTCTGGTCCTAGCAAACTTAGGCTAGGCTAATTGAACAACCTGTCCAATCATCTGGTTTGAGAGGCTGCAATGTTTTCACTCTGGTTGATTGTTGACTCCTAAAGTTAATTATTGTTTCAATAAAGAGGATTTAGTTCTAAAATCAGCTGGCTACACAGGTTGTCATTTTTCAGAAGGGGCGAGGCAGGGTAGTGATTGTGAAAGTAATAAAGTAATGCAACTAGTAACGTAACTAATTACTTTTAATACCCAGTAATATGTCGGAATATTTGTACTTTTTTAAGGAGTATTAAGTAATAAGTTACTAGTAACTTAATACTATTCCTGAGTAACTTGTTCAACACTCTCCACTGATATGGTACAAATTACATTTGAATTAAACTCTACAAGGCCTTTGTAAGGAAATATGTGTCACAAAGTCACCAACTTGACCAACGTCTCTGCAATAGCAGAGCAGTTGTAATATCCACACATGGGGGTTAGGTTCTTGGCTGGATATGCTTTAGTTTTCTGTTCCTCATAAACACACACACATCGAGGTGTCAGTCTTCTCCTCTGTCTGTCTCCTCCACTTCACTTCCTCGTGTGGTCCCTGGCCTCCTATTGGCTGCAAGAAGAAGCTCAGGTGCCTTTTAAGGTTGTGTGCATTTGCTGATAGGGCAGCCATTGATGTGTGTGGATGTAAATAAACAGATAGGCTGACTATGCATAGGTGTATAATGTACAATGTATATGTTCATAATCATTACCAGGTTCACTTAGGACTCATATGTTTGTCACATCAAGTACAATAGATAATGTATGAGTGTGTGTGTGTGTGTGTGTGCGTGTGTGTGTGTGTAAAACTGACAATTTTTGTAATGCTAGCATTAGCTAGCTTGCCCATACAGATATTTATCTCTCCCCACCCTCGTGTTCTCTCTCTCTCTCTCTCCCACTCTTTATATCTATCCCCTCCGAGCCCCCCCAAAACAACCTACAACATCGGAGAGTTGCAGTGCAGCCGTGCCCCCCTCGACTGCGGTTCCAAGTTTGCATGCGTGTGTTGTGCGTATCTTTGTCGTAGTGTATTCTTACATGTTTGTCTGTTTTCAGACTGCTGTCTGTGTGTGTGTGTGCGTGGGCGTGCGTGTGTGCGCGTGTGTATGCGCGTGTGTGTGTGTGTGTGTGTGTGTGTGGGGGGGCTAGCATTGTTGTATGTGCATTGTTGTTCATTTCTGTTTCAGGCTCCCACCCTTCTCCTCTCTCACAGTGGCAGTGTTTGAATGAGCTGCCTGCTACGTGCTGATTGGCTGCAGGGTGCTGCCATATAAGGGCATGGGCTAGCAGCTCAGGCAGGAAGTGGGGTAAAGAGGAAGTGAAAAGCCGGCTTTTAGAGACCGGCAGCGGAATGCGCAGCCGAATAGCTTCATATGGCAAACCTTCCTTCCATCTTTCTGTCCTCCCTCAACTCTAGTTTCCTGTTGCTAAACCAGAATATCTTACCAGCCTCTTATATATTTCTATATCTATATCTGTTTTTATGCTTCCTGGTAGATTCATTATGTTTTGTTTACTTGAGCGCAGTAGCAAGATGTCAAGGTTTCTGAAGCCTGGTTCCAATGGGAGACGTCCTCCATACAGTCAAATACTTATTTAAAATTATTTATTCTCATTATTATTTCAGCTTCTTTTACTATTTACCTTGCCTGGGTCTGGTGGGCTATATATGGAGAACACTCACAATGGATATCAGACAGCTTAATGCAGCAAAAAGGCTTTTAAAGCTGAGAAATGGACATAGTCCACCTGGACTATGTTGCTGTGCAGGCTGCTGTCCTGCTGCTTGTTACAACACACAGAGAGAGAGAGAGAGAGAGAGAGAGAGAGAGAGAGAGACGTAGAAGGAGACTGTGTCATCTGTCTACAACCTGTTGGGCTCTGGACCCAGTCACACGTGCCTGGACTTGCAGGGGAAATTAAAGCCTTGACAGGAATCCAACAGTAAAAGAGTGTGTGTGTTTGTGTGTTTGTGTGCGTCTCTGGGGCCCTGTGCATCGAACAGAGATGCACAGCAGTTCATAGAAATGAAACCAGAATCACTCAGAAAGGCAACATGCTAAACATATACAGCACACAGAGAAGTGTTTAGGTACTTGACCTTATAAGTCACAGAGCCTACAGATTGCTATGATCTGTGAAGACCTGCCTGGTACAGTCTGGGTATGTGCCCCAAGGTTTAGACCTTGACAACACTGCTATCAGAGTGTAAATGCCCATTTGTAACTTGTAGGGATGGGCTAACAACGAGAGGACAATAACACTGCCAAATAAGGAATCTCTTTCATAATTGAAGGCAGTTCTTTACAAGTTTAGCAAGGTTCATGACAATGTCCTCGAACCCATCAATGTTATCACTGAGAAGTGGTTTTGCCTCTATTGAACGCTTTTACAACTATATAGCTACATTTGCAGCAGGATCAGATGGAAAAAAACAACGCATTTTTGGTTATTTGCTATAATGTTGCTCTAAATGGTAATGTTGTATTGTACACAGAAGTATTAGCTTTGGGTGTTTTGGGCATCAGTGTGATATGTATTGAGGTAGACCTTCACAGCTTTTACACTTTTTATGTGTGAGGCGTTAAAAACGTGAAAGGTGTTGTGACTCCTTTTGCATCCGCGTGGTTTTGTTGACCCGTGCGCATGTTAGGGAGGCCACGCCCTCTTGTTAACGCTGACATCCATAAAAGGAGATCTTTAAGTGTGTCACATGACATCAATCTGAGGAATGTGACTGGTCACATGGGATGCCGTCTCAAGGAAATCAGTTTCACCCTCAAGGGCTGTGAAGTTCTGTGTGCATGTGTCTCTATGTGAACATGTGTTTACACGTATGTACAGTATTACTGCCTCCCTGTCTCTGTGTGTGTGTGTGTGTGTGTGTGTGTGTGTGTGTGTGTGTGTTGTTTTGGGAGGAATAATTGTGTGTTGTTTGCATGTACCGTATTTATGTTTCAGTGTGTCAGCGTTTCTGTGCGTGGTGTGAGGGTGAGTGTGTGTGTGTGCGTGTGTGTGTGTTTGTGTGCTCAAAGGGGATTTTACAGTGTAGGAGATTTCACTTCTCTCTCACCCCGAGTGGAAATGGCAGATGTTCTTCTATGTTCTTTTTCAGATAGGAGATGAGCAGGCTGTGTGTGTGTGTGTGTGTGTGTGTGTGTGTGTGTGTGTGTGTTTGTGTTTGGTAATCCTGCATTAGCTCTGTGAGTTAATCGCTATGCTACAGTTCTGCGTAGCATTGGTGTCTAAAGGCTAGCATTGTAGGTGGGGAGGGACAGTTAATCTTTCTTATTCATAAAGGATTACATGATCGAGATGAATGAAAACATTCAAGAAAACGTTGAAATTATAACATTTGCTATCTCACTGTTGCGTCCAGCGTGTGAGGTATCTGGGCACGCATGCGCACGCGTGTGTATTATTAGTTGAATGGAAGACGTTTAAAACCACACCCAAACCGATTGCTGTCATCGACTGTGTGAGCTTCCCAGTACCACTGCTAGGAAACTGGCCTATCAGAAGTGTGCCATCATACCGGTCGCTGTCATTGATGTCTTCTTTTATTTTCGTCCTACACAGTAGTAGTTTCCTCTTGTTCACTACAGTGCTCCATTTAAGGCAAGCAGTCTACACGTATAGACAGGCCTACACAACAAGTTCTGACAATGTCTGTCGGACCAACGTTTATGCATTTTGAAGCCATATGTGGCTATAAAGAGCATGCTGCTTCATTTCCATTAGATTGTGTCACGTCTATATGCAAATTAACAGAGTTTCTGGGTTTGGAAATATATGTCATTTTATTTGATATTCTGTATTCATCCACATGTATCATATGACTCACGCTGTTCACAGAAGTGAACTCAGTTTATTATCATAATTTTTTTTTATAAGCTGTTAGTCAACTTTGAGGACATCATTATTTCATGAAACAAATTATATTTTAGGAAGTCATACCTTTTTGAAATAACTAGGGATGGTACCGATACGATACTGACTTAAATAGCTAGATCGGTATCGGTTGTAACCGATCCATGGGGCTAATCCAACTAAATAAATGTACATGCGTAGGTCTACTGTCAAGCATAAGCCAGGTCTAACCTACCCAGGCCACACCATCAGCAGCAGGTTTATAAAATGTAGAAGTCCTAAAATAGAGATTGGCTGTCATTTACTTTGCAAATTATCTTTAAACTTAATTTAACACTAGAATCGGATCAGTACTCGGTATTGGCCAATACCCAAAGTGCCCATATCTGTATCGGCATCGGGACTGAATAAACTGGATCATGCCATCCCTAGAAATAACGTGTGACTGCTGTGCAGAAATGGGTGACATTCTGTTTGTATCTTCAACCTGTTATCTCTGTGTTGCTCGCTAAACCATCGCATGTGTCCAATTCAAACCCAGAAGAAGATTTCCAATCCAGTCCTGTATCATCCGTGGGAGTTCATGTGTGTACCTGCGCTGCATCTACCCCGACTCAGCGAATTTCCACTATAGCCCCGCCCCCCTCTTCCCATGATAGACAGCGTAGGGAAGGAGAGAAAGGAACACTTAAAAAACGGCATCAACAGGAGGAAGGATAGGAAATAGCTGACAGTGGAACAGGAGGAGCAGGAATTAGTGGACTCATCAGGTCTTCCTCCGTGGCCTCGTTGTGACCCAGTAATGCGTATACCCACAGTCCACTCCTTCCTGACCACACTCGCACCATGACCATCTCCCCAGACCGCCCCTCAACACTCCACCTCCTCCTTGCATAGCTGGGATGTGAGCTCCCCCTCGGTGCCGCGGTGTGCCAGGCACACAGCTCCCAGGGGAAACACCACGGGTCATTCCTCCCCGTGAGGACAGTTCCTCATGCTTTGTCCTTCTCTAGGTGTTTGTCTCTCCTTTTCTCTACCGCCATTTTGACATGGACATGGAGCCAGTTACCCCCATGTTGGCTCATGTTACTTTCCTTCTGTCTCTTTCTTTCTTTCTTTCTTTCTTTCTTTCTTTCTTTCTTTCTTTCTCTTTCGTTATTCTCATTTCACTTCACGTTCCCTTGAAATGACAATAAACGCCTCAGTCCACAAGTGTGTGTGTGTGTGTGTATATCTAAGGCTATGTTGACAGTCCACTGTGAGAGTTTCTGTTCAAATACCAGTCTGCCCACCCCTCACCCCCCCTTCCCCCATCCCCCCCCCTCCCCCTCCACACACACACACACACACACACACACACACAGACAAGAAGAGCAGACAGTTTAATCACAGTCTCTAACAGTAGAGTTCCCGGGACTCTGTCTGTCTGACTGTTGCCGGGAGGACCTGGCAACAGTCCTCCTGGCAACAGTCCTCCTGGCTGGGGGAGGGAGAGGGGTAAAGCATGAATGACAATGCAGGTCGGAACAGATGGGAGATGGGAAGGCAAGGCGCGTGCGTGCGTGTGTGTGTGCGTGCGTGTGTGTGTGTGTGCGTGTGTGTGTGTGTGTGCTGTTTGCCGTTGTCTGATACATCTGATCGTGTGGGATTCCCTTTGGGTTATGGGTCTGAAATGTGAAATGTAGGTGACGAGGCCTGGCATTTTCTTAAAGCGGTTACATAACCGCACATACACACACACACACACACAAGCAATTCATTTTTTTTTACATTAGGACTTAATGTAAAGCGAATGTGAAACCTATTTGCGAAGCACAGCCATCAGCGTTTTCCCCATCCTGCTCTGCAGAATACATGCACAGGCTCCATTTAATCTGAGGCGTGTAGATGGTGAGGGTTGTGTGGTCTCCAAATATGGTCTCATAGGCAGATGACTAGACCTTTGCAGGTAGCCACCATCAACATTCACACACACACACACACACACACCCATTCTGCGTGACTCTACATTCTGATTGGCCCGGGGCTACAGGTGATTACCTGGGTTGAATTGCCTTTTATGGAGACTCTGGTCAAACATACTACTTCCTCAAAGTGTGCACTCTCTCTCTCTCTTCTTCTTCCTCTCTCTCTCTCTCTCTCTTTCTCTCTCTCTCCCCCTCTCTCTCTTCCTCTCTCTCTCTCTTTCTCTCTCTCTTCTTCTTCCTCGCTCTCTCTCCCCCTCTCTCTCTCTCTCTTCTTCTTCCCCTCTCTCTCTCTCTCTCTCTCTCTCTCTGTATTGTCTCTATCTATTCACTGTCTTGTTTGTCTTTCTGTTAAGCCCAATCCTTTGCCCCTATCCTCTCCACATCTGTCTCAGCTGGATAAGTAAATCAAGGGAAGCATGGTGTGATGATTTGAAGAGCAAAGAAGAAGTCAGGAGTGGGAGAGAAGGGGTTATGGAGCCACAGAGGACCACGCCGTCTTTGCTTAGCCGTACTATCAAGTTGTTATGTAAGGAGAAACCGGTGTGTGCTGTGTGCGTGTGTGTGGACAGTGTGTGTGTGTGTGTGTGTGGACAGTGTGTGTGCGTGTATGTGGACAGTGTGTGTGTGTGTGTGTGTGGACAGTGTGTGTGCGTGTATGTGGACAGTGTGTGTGCATGTATGGAACGTTGTTACGTTACCAAGAGCAAATGGAATGTATGTGGGCCCCTCCTATTATCTTCTAGTATGATCACATTTTCTGTATCACAATGTATACATTTGTGAACCGTTTAACTAACACCCATGTCAATTCCACTTAGGACATTGTTTCTCAATAGATGCATTCACTTATTGACTTTATTGACACAAACTGTCAATATTCTTTTCAGCTTGCACAGCTTAGCAACGCTGCTCCATAGCAAGAGATTATTGAAAACAGGAAACAGATTAGCCACAAATGGCATCCCCCTTCTTAGCATCTACAGTATAGCAACTATCTTGCTTTATTATTCAAGATCCCTCTTGGTAATTAAGTGACTTGCACAAAATCATAACTCTGTTAAAAAATCCAGCATAAACCAGCATGAATTCCATGCTGGTCCAGACTGGTTCATACTGGTTAGTGCTGGTGTAGTGC
>JAOEGT010103601.1:0-12988 GCA_025447795.1 Speoplatyrhinus poulsoni
CTACTCCGAGTTCCTCACGGATAGCTGAGCTTCTCACCCTATCTCTAAGGGAGAAGCCAGCCACCCTCCTGAGGAAATTCATTTCGGCCGCTTGTACCCGTGATCTTGTTCTTTTGGTCATAACTTGAATTGTTTTTGAGCAAAAGACATACCACTAATATAGGCTCTATCCTGTTTTCATGTCCATAGGTGGGCCTTCCAGAGGCGGTGGCCAAGCGCTGTGTGCACCAGGTGGCCATAGCTCTGGACTACCTGCACTGTAAGAAGTTGGTCCACAGGGATATCAAGCCAGAGAACATCCTCATATTCGACCGAGAGTGTCGCAAAGTCAAACTGTCTGACTTTGGCATGACCCGCAGAGCTGGCTCCCCCGTCAAAAGGGTAAATAACTGAAATACACTGTATACTACTGTAAAATACTGTAATAGCAGAGCTCAACACACCGTGAACTCTGGAGTCATAAGGATGTACAAGTTTGATCCATGTATAATGAAGTGGAGCTTTTCCACCACATGGCACCAGCCTGACTCTACCCTACTCACCTTTATTGCTTTGCCATTGGGCAAACGCTATGATAGTACCAGACACTGTTAGTATCACCTCAGTCGAGCTTCCAAGTGAACTGAGGCGATACTAAAACAATGCAGACTACTGATTGGACTGAAGCAACATATTAAAGCAGCGGGAGTTGTATTCACCTTTTATTAAATGGCAAGAACAGGCAAAACCACGCTGTGCTCGGGTGATGCGCAGAGGTTATTCTCTGCTGTCGACAACATGACCAATGTTCTAGAGAGAGCTGGCTGAGGCACTTCACATAATGTGAAGGACATTCCACCAGCAAACACGTTAGAAAACATCAAATAAAAAGGTCAAATGACTACCGACCTCTAAAGGACAACAGCGGTATGAGTGGTTCCCTAAGACGAGACGGGTAGAGTCCTGCAGGTGCCATGCAGAGGAACAGCTCCATTACAGTCCATAGTGACTGCGGAGGAGGTTCAACCCCCCCCCCCCTCCTGCCCCCCAGGTGAGCGGCACCATCCCCTACACGGCCCCAGAGTTGTGCGACGTGTCGCGCCACGAGGGCTTCTGCGTGGACTACAGCACGGACGTGTGGGCGTTCGGCGTGCTGCTCTTCTGCATGCTGACGGGCAACTTCCCCTGGGAGAAGGCACTGCCCTCCGACTCCTTCTACCAGGAGTTCACCCGCTGGCAGCGGAGGAGGGCCGGCGGAGTGCCGTCCCAGTGGAGGCGCTTCACGGAGCAGGCCCTGCGCATGTTCCGCAGGCTTCTGGCCCTGGATCGGGAGCGCCGCTGCTCCATCAAGGAGGTGCTGGGCTACTTCAGCCACTCCTGGATGCTGGACGGGGACAGCAACAACAACAACAACGACAGGAGCGCCGCCGCGGGCTCCGGGAGCGGGGAGCGGAAGCGGGAGAGGGTGCGGGAACGGCCGGAGAGAGGAGGAGAACGAGGGGGACGAGGAGGACGAAGGGGACGAGGAGGGGGCCGGGGAGAAGCCCGTGGCACCATCTCATCCTCCTCGTCTGGCGAGGAGGACGAGATGGAGGAGCTGCTGGTGGAGCAGATGAAACAGCAGACGCTCTCTCCCCGGTCCCCGCGCTCCCGCCTGTCTCCCACGGCTGGGGAGAGAGGCGGTGGGGGACCCAAGGGAGGCGGCCACCATTTTGTGTCCGTGTCCACCAACAGCTCAGTGTCCTCCACCAACAGCTACGACCGCGTGCCCAGAGAGAACAGCTCCCCTGGGGGACGTATGCTGGTCACCACGCCCATCGAGATCTGTGTGTGAATACACATACACATACATGCACACGCACACACACACACACGCACACACACACACACACACACACACATACATACAGTGGGTATATGCTATGTTTTTATAATAACTAAGTGAAAACACTAAATCATTGGAAGACTAAGAAGCAAACAACCAGACGGAAGGCCAGTGTATTTCCCACTAAACATTTTTCCTAACAGCAGGGGGGGGTCTGTTCAGTTTTCTTACACCAAAAGAAGTAATTTACAAGCGGAGTAGACTGTGGAATCGGCCCATTTAGCAAACATTCACATAAACAGTCTGAAATGCAAAAAAATTTAGAAATGGCTTCCATTAGACATTCTGTATCTAAAATGTTTTAAAAGAAGACCAAATTCCATTTCTTAAAGCAATATTGTAAACAACAAAAAATTGAGTATAAGCAGAAAATGACCAACCTCTCGAGACCCTTAACGGAAGGTACTTGGGATTGTTTTTGAAGAAGACAAGGAACAACGGCACCTTCCCTTGATTTGTATTTTTCAAGATGGACCAATAAAGATATAGTTCCTGGAAATACGTGCGATAAACCCATGTCAACATTACTTCTAACGCTGAGCTCTTTACAAAACAAGTTGGTATGAGTGTGTGTGTGTTTGTGTGTATATCACTGTATGTGTGAATCCAAGAGATGATGATTTACTTCCCCATTGACTTCAGAATTGTCTTATTTATTTATCTAGCACTTTTGTATTGGCGTTGACTTTGTAAAATAGACCTTGTTTCTTTTTTCATGGCTTTGCTCATAGCCATCAGCACGGTGGGTTTGGTGCTGTATTTGAACGCAGGGTAGCTCGGGGTCAGAGGTTGGGGTGGGTTATCTGAGCAAAAGTTAATATCACAGTATTTTTACAATATTTGACCAAAAAAAAAAAGATAATTGATTTGCATGTTTTCAGTGATTTTTGTCAAGGTGACGAGTTATTGATACTCGATACTCATCACATGCATTATAATTGATATTTTTGATATTATTGCAAAATATAATTATTGCCCACCCCTAGTGAGAGGTGACATTCCTTATGAGGAGTGCTTTCAAGAGGCATCACTGTCCTGCTGTCGACCAAAGACAGACATCACAGAGCCTTTCAGTCAGAAAGGCACCATGTTTTCTTCCACTATGCAGCTGTCAAGATAAAACCTACTGATTCATAGAAATACTATGATTTGATTTCAATGTTCTTTTTAATTTTGAAATGTCCAGTGAGAGTATCGTCTGAAAAAGGAATAAGAAATCACAAAGGTGCATTCAGCATTTTAAATTTAAAATCAAGGATCCAGTGAATACAGTATGTACCTGTACACAGTCACGTTTTATAAACTGCATGAGTAGCTTAAACAAATCTTTAGTACACTTAAGGAAAACAATTCAACTGGCTTTGCAAAAAGGAGAAAAATACAAAATTGTTATGTGAAATATTGCTGTAGCACAGTTTTCCACATTATGACCTGGAGTAAAAATAGAGTTTATGATAGGGCTAAAAATTGAAACAATAATTAGTTTTTATTAAGTGTATTGTATTTGTATGCAAATGGTGTAGTGTATCCAAATCCATCACATGTAGAAACAGAACATAGTCTAAATTAAGCATGGAAGATGTAATAGGCTTTGTTTTATCACAGAACATTAGAAATCTCAATTGACGTGGGAAGAAATGACTTCCAAATTTGAAAACTAAGGATTGTAAATGTAATTTTGTTACTTTTTGGAGTGGAAAAAAGGTCAATGTAGTTTATTTGTCTTATGATGAAACCAAAAATAATGAAAAACATGCTTGGCAATGGGCATCTTGTGTGTGGTGATGTCCAGACATAATCTGCATGAACTTGTATGTGCTAAAGCTCTATTGTGAAAAAATTCTCATGTTTCTTTGTCACAAGCCGTAGTAATGCATATATGTATGACACATTGTAACTCTGGGAAAAACAGGATTCTAATAATTGTAACAGCCACAAGTTTCAGCATTTCTAATATTATTTTGTGCATATAGTAGGCCCAGAAAACAGATGACTCAAAAACATGACATTTGTACAATTACACCTTGGGTATTAGTCTATTCACAAAGAAGCTCAAGATCAGTGAACTAGTATGCAAATGAATACATTTTGTGACATTCGCTGACCTCATCAGCAATGCTGTGATTCAGAACAATGGCCAGCCCTCATACAAACACTGTACTGTCTCTCTGTGGTGCTTCTCTTTATGACTGGTTTCCAACAAAGTCACGTGGGCTGATGTTTGCCTCCTACCGTACCAACCTTCAGCTGGAATATGTTAACCACAGGAAACCAGGAGAAGCACAGATTTCGCTTTGCATCTATCATTTAATTTCACTGTAATATCTAGATAATAACACTATGACTGTTGGCGTAAAGCAGCAATTTTCAAACGCTTTTCACCCAAAGCCCAAAGAAATGTGTTTGCAATGAATAAACACATTTCTTTGAATAGTCACAAATTCAAAAGGAGCAAAATAAAATGAGAATAAAATGATCAACTGATATGTGAAAATCTTTACTTTATCTCAAGGCCCCTAAAAAGCATGCTGTGTTCCCTAGGGAACTCAGCTCTCTTGTCTGGATTAGAAACAGCCACTGTAGCAGAGCACCCAGTACAGGTGAGCTGAGCTTGCATCCATTATGTCTTATTCCCAGTCTGCCTTGAAACAAACTCCTGTAGTCAGTCCCTGCCCCCTCAAATCAGCCATGACGTTACATGTTGCTGGCCGTGTAACATCGACTTTCGTGTCTTCTGTCCAGTGGCATTTTCTGACATGGTTTTAGTGGTTTTAGTAAGTAGATGAACACAGCTCTAGAACTGTGTGAATGGTTCTGTCTTGGCAATACAACCGTCTTCCTGTAAGCTCTGATTTTAGTCAACAATAAAAATGAGAATTGTTGTTGCGAGTGATTTGTGGTTCTTTGTTAATTTGAACTTTGCCATAACACTGCAGGTGACGAATGGATTATTCTGATGGCAGCACCTTGCGTCATAATACTAGCCTAACCACATTTAAGTCTTAGAAGTTACTCCAGTATCAATTGCAGGTTGTTTAAAAGAAACTCCATCTCATTCAGAAAGCTTTAGCAAGTCTGACAAAACAAAAAGAAAAGCAAAAGCCTTTTGGAAAAACCAATGTTGAACAAAATATTTATTTTTACAATTACATGACCTCTGAATCTTAAGAGGATATGAGTTTCCATAAAATGACGGTAATGAACATGTAACGTTATTTGGCAGTACTAATAATATTGAACCTAAAAACAGTGTAGCACTAACATTGGAATGTGGCCAGTAAAAAACAAAAACAAAGGGCTTTGCATTTGTCAAGATAACATCCAGCTACATGTATTATATGGTCAACTTGCAATAAAGAACAAGCAAGCTGCAACACAATTCATATCGTTACAATGTTTCAGACTTTGCCCTGAGATTTAGACACAAATATAAAATAAAAAAGTCCAAACAGATTTTATTATAAAAAACAAATGAAGCATTTGATACAATGTATCAAGAAAAAAAGGTTTGGAAATGGTCATACACCACTGATTGTAGCCTGAAACAGCTGAAAACATTTCAATGGACAACCAAAATACATAAATTAAGATGGCACAAATTGCAAAACCAGGTGATGCTAGTGCCCTAGATTAGAAATAGGGTGGGTCTACTCTGTAATACTCTCTGCTGTACTCACAGCTGTTATTTTCCACTGTCACCACCTGTGTACAACACAGGCTCTGTTGGTTGTTTATGCAAGTACATATGAACATTTCCCTGACTAAACACAGCCTTTTTCAAAGTGAAAATTGTCTTAAGAGGCATAAACCTCTGAACCTGGTCATACAAGCACAACTACACTTGGGAGAAAATGTTAAGTCTTACTCTGGTTAAGGTGGACGTGGGACATAAGTCTACCATACATGTCTACTGGGGAAATGCAGCAAAGTTAAGTGCATATCATCTGTCAGTATGTACAAAGGAAGGCAAAACTCAAATGTCAGTAATGTCAGTGGAGGGGGTGGTTACCAAATTATTTTCATCAGAAAAATGGCTGTTTTGGAATTTACACCCTTGGATGGAAGAGAAAAACAAAAACACACACTGTGCAGAAATACAGGTTACTGTTGGTTGATATGTTTGGCAACAGTGCCATGGAAAAAAATAACAAAACTACTGTTTTGGTTTGCAACAGCCCACAAAAGGAAGCCAAAAAGGGTAGGCCTTATCTAAGCCCATGCAAAAACAACATACATCAATGCTGTTAAAACATTACAATACTATTCTGCAGGTACACGTTTATAGTCTGGGGAGACTGTCCTCATTTGCTAGCTCCAGTTTTAAACTATAGAGATGGGCCAATCAAAGCCAGTAGCGGGGAATTAAACCACCTTTAACCAACCAGACAAACATGTTCTAACAGGCACTTCTTGCTGCTGGGTTCAAATGGACGCTGCTCCTCAGGCATTCCTCTGGTCAGGCATGCTTTAATGAGGGCTACCAGTCTATGGCAGCACAGTGGCCCTGTGTGCGAGCTGGACAAATGGGGATGGTCTCACAAGGCTAATATTAAAGTCTGATCAAAGTGCTCTGAGCTAACGCAAATCATTCTTAGTGGGACACACTGTAATGTGCTGACAAGAGAGACGTGCATCGTTTTCATTCCTAACTAAATCGGCCAAATCATTTCAAAGGTTTAAACATATAGAGTTTAGGTGCCTCTCTATACAGCTGGAATGAAACCTTGTGCTTTGTTGCGACACCATTGATTGAGCCTGACAGAATGTCTTAAACGCATAAATGCCTGAAAGCGAATCAGGAGATGGTGCCAGCCAGCTGAAAATGGTAACTGCAACCAGATGAGAGGAACTTTCCAGGTGAGCCAACCCAAAGTACATCCCACCAAAGAAAATAATACACACCCTATTAACAGGGTACATCAAACACACATTAGATATCGTCTTTATAACTAGAGACCACTGGCAGGATGGTCAGGACAATCACATTTAATTCCTTTTGCCTTTATCGACCCACAGAAATATAATGGCATGTGGACAATGTGTTTAACAGAAAAATACAAGTCTGTTTTGTTGATGGTCAATAAAAATACTGAATACCATAGGTCAGACATTGTTCTTTGAAAGGCCAAAATAACCCTCCTGCCTGCATGTTTTTAAGCATTGAATTTACCCTACCAATAACTTAAAAACACAATCAAATCCTTTCACAACTTCAAAACAAGAATCATGTGGGGAAAAGTCCAGGAATAAATTAGCTAAATATCACTAAATAACACAAACTTAAAATAAAAAACAAAAATTTAAATATATTTGATTGTTATTCAGATTAAACCCATCCCTACCTACATCCCCCTAAAACACTCCCACCCCTTATTTTTTTTTAAATCTCATAAATAATTACAAAGTAAAGACACAATATTATAAATTCAGCATTGTTGTCAAGGGAAATTATTTAGTCTAATGGGGAAAACCTGGCATTGAGGCCAGAATTTAAAGAAGACAAAACCCTTGTGTACGAGTCTTGAAGTGAGCGTCAGGTCACTGTAGGGTCATGGCTGCAGGGGAGGTAGGGCTGATGGTGGTAGCCCCTGGCTACTAGTGGAACTGTTGAGGGTTAAGGTTTAGCGGTGTTGTTACTGCTCTGCCAAAGAAGAGGCTGTCAGTCAAAAAGAGAAAACCTGGTTCTGTGTGGTCTCCGCGGTAACCAGGAAGGGCAGGAGAAGCCCCTGTGGAACATTGTTGTGTAAGTTGAACGTCTGAAGGGGAAGAAAGCATGTCGTGTTTAGTGCTGTACCAAACGATTATTTTTTGGCGATTAATCTAGCGATTATTTGTTCGATTAATCAATTCATCGGATAACTAACATACTGGTGTTCTAGCATGTTGTGCTTTTAACAAGGCAGAGTGACAGCGGTGTGGACTCACCTTGTGCAGCCCTGCTGGCTTCGTCACCTGTCCAGCCATCGGTTCCCAGGAGGAGCTTTAAACATCTTATTCTACAGAGGAAGATAAATTACTAAGAATGACATCCAAAGAACTGCATTGTGTGCGTCAACCAGCAGAGAGCAACACATACACATGACACAGACAGATAGGCTACTTAGACGGGCTGTGCCATTGCTCACCTTGTGCTTTTTACACTTCAAGGAGAAGTTGTCCTCGATGAGCATGCAGTCTGCAAAGACAAGGGTACAATGTGATACAACAATCTACTGAGCTTAAATGGCATTGGACCAGTCCTTACAAGTCCAGGCTGTCATTACAACCCACAATAGGAGCGGCCTACAGAACGTGTTCATTATACTACAGTGGTTTAAGGCAAATGCATTACATGAGATAGAAAAACTAGCTCCTGCGTGTGAGGGCAGGGGTTGTTCAATGACCCACCTGACTTCAGAGCACATCTGTAGTGATATTTGTTGGGGCAGCCCTTGAAGAAGCAGCCCAGTGTGGCTCCTGGGTTGCAGCAACCAGAGCACAACTAAAACAACACAAGCAAACCACCAGAAGATGAAGAAGAAATAATAAACCATGCTTAACATGACGATGTCTTCTGACCTGCTTTCAAATAGGATATACTGACAATGCATTCCCTATAGGTCGACTATGAATCAAACCAAATTACAACAAATAGGTGAAGGGATTACTTAGACCCCGGTCACATAGAGACACATCGCTAGGCGCCGCCGCTTCAAAAGCACTTTGATAAGGCCCCATTCACGAAGAGGGGCTGACTGGGCCCAAAAGATGGGCTGCCTGGACCCAAGACATGGGCTGCCTGGACCAAGTGTGACACTGATTAGCAGTGCGAAGGTGAGAATATTTTAACTTTTGTTTGTTTAAAAAACACCAGAACACCGTGAAGCGCGACACCAGAGAAGAGCGCATACCAGGCGCGCCGTACCATAGGAAGGAAAACATTTGTTGTGCTGGCGACGTGTCTCTGTGTGATCGGGGCTTTAAGGTGTAGTAATAATGCTGTAAAAAGAGTGTCAGAACTATACACATCTCCCTCCAGTGCCATAGGGTGCACCCTCAGAAGCTCTGCACATCAAAGTAAACTGGAAAGGCATTGGGAGGGCTGGTAAAGTGATGTGTGGTGCAGCCCACACGACTCTATTTGTTCCCATTGGTGTAGCAACACATGATTACATATCAGCTAGCAGACTGAAGATGTCATATCACTGAATATGACAAAGTTGATGGATTAGAATAATAATAATGAATGCTTGTGTATACATTTACACTCCATCATTGTTTCTATGGTGTAGGTTATTCTATACTAGAAGTACAGTCTGTTAACCTGTTAGGGACAGTGTTTAATGGTGTATGTCCCTCTATGGAGACAACAGCTTCTGTTTGGTGCCTCAGGCTGAATAACTAACAGCCACTGTACTAAAACACCTTAGAAAGCACCAGTACCGTCTCCCGGGCGACGGCCACGGCCTCCTCCAGACCGTACAGCCTTCCCTTCACCAGGAAGACGCCTGCCGACCAGACGCCACAGTCCTCGTGGAGCCAGTACTCGCAGGGCTCCAAGGGGACCAGCGGAGCGCTGTACCAGTCCTTCACCTCCGCTCGCGGCCGCTTGGCTGCGGGGCTGCCAGAGGGGGCGCCGTACCAGTCTGTCACCTCCTCCCGGGGGCTTGAGGGCCACGGTGGAGGGGTGCTGCCCTCCCCAGCGCCGCTGGAGGAGGAGTCATAGCTGCTGTCGTCGTCATCGTTGTCGTCATTGTTGTTCTCCCTGGGCCCCTGCATTCTGCGGTTCCCCCCGGGCGGCCGCTGGCCCTCGGTGTAGTAGGGCCCGTGGAGGTCGCCCAGGTTCATGGCATTGGCCGGCCCCCCACACAGGCAGCACACCAGGGGGGCGTGGCGCCGGCTGTGGGCGCGGGGCCGGCCCAGCCAAAGGCAGGAGGTGGCGGGCACGGCTCCGGACGACATGACTCGCGGCTGGGCTTTCTCCTCGGGGTAGTTGACCACGGTGCACGTGGGCGCGCACGAGCGCCGGTGACGCGCGCGCACGAACGGGGAGAAGCCATCCAGCCTTGGGTCCCGCCTCTCCTCCTTGTAGTGCACGTAGCGCAGCTTGATCTCCGGCTCTCTGGGGGCGAACAGGGACGAGGGTGGGAAAACATGGCTGACCTTCTGCTTCTTCCTTCTCTTCTTGGCGGGGGGGCTGTTCTTCTTCTTGGCAGGGAAAGACAGTTTGCCTTGAGGTTTGCCGGGACTTTTCTTTGGAGTTATGGGAGGTGAGGGCATTTGAACGACAGTCTCTGGAGACAAGTGGGGCCGGGGGGGGTGCTCTGGCTCTCTGCTGGCTGCCTTGTGATCTACCTGTGGGCTTGACTCAGTGGAGGACGGGGGCGTTATGCTAGGCTCTGGCTTCTTCCTGGGTGTCCTGCGTACAGCGGGGCGAGGGCTACACTGTGGGGACGGGTCACCAGTTTGCCGTTTCTTTGACTCATTGACCTTTGACAGGGCGCTAGGCGTTTTGGGAGGTGTGACGGTACAGGAGCTTTTGGAATTATTGTTGATTAGAGAATTGGAGGTAGACTTTTTGCAAAGGTCAGTGTTAATGCTTTTAGTTCTCACTCTTTTTGGCAAGGTCATTTTCACGCCAATAGGTACAATTCCGACTTTATTTTTCCCTACAAAAGAAGGGGCTTTCTTCTTAGGACTGACGAGGTTAATAACACTGGTGGTGGTTTGGGTGGTATTGGTTTGCTTGGCAGTGTGCACACAATCCAAAACCTTATAGCGGTTTGAGTTGATGTTCAGAACTATGGCTTCCAGCCTGGTTCCTCTGCCAGAGCGGGGCGGCAGTTGCCTTTTAATTACAGTCCCCTGTAGTGTCCGTGCGTTCCCGTTAATGTGGGGAATAGCAGCCTCCTTTTTGTGTTTCTCTTCCAAAGGGTTTGATGGAAGATCCTCATCTTCAGTCAAGTCAATCACGGGTGCCGAAACGGTCTTGTGCTTATGTAGAAGCAGTCTGGATTCACTGCTGGTATCCAATAAGGTTGGAGCGTCACTGCTGGACCTTGCAGCAGTCACAGAAGGCTTGACCGTCCCTTCCCTGGCCAGACCATCTGAAGCAGCCGGGTCAACCACGCCAGGATAAGAGATGTCTGCGCTGGGGGAGCCGCAGGTCTGGGGCAAGATAAAAATGTCCTCCACCTCATCCAGTGAGCTAGCCGAGGGCGAGGCTGGGTCCAAGGGGCTAATGTACTCCCTGCTCATCATACACAGGTCCCTGGCACTCATTACAGGCTCCTGGGTACTGGAGACGACAAACAGCACCTCGGAATCCACACTTTCCTCGTGCGACCCGGCATGTGGAGCAGAAACCTCCGGGGACGCGCTGGTGCCTAACCAGCTGTGGTCCTGACCATTCTCCAAGGCCACGCCACATCCCACATTCACACATTCAGAGTTGACATCACCAGCAACATCTCCATTGAGCCTGTGAGCATGCAGAGTGACACATCCCCCAGCATCAGCACTGTAAGGCCCCACACGAGCCTTGGGCGTGGCCTCAAACAGGTCAGTATGAGCACCCATGTCCAAAGGCCCGTCCCCTTGATCCAAGTAGTGCGGGCTGAGTCCATATCCAGTCTCCTCCTCACACGATGGAAGGAGAGGAAACATATCGACAGATGGTGAGCCTTGCTGAGGCGAATGCTGAGACAGGGAGTCATGAGGGGAGAAGGCGTGAGGCCGGCTCACATAGGAAAAGGTGACTGTAGTGTTTGAGAAGCCATTGGCAGGTTGAATCTGATCCCCTGATTGGAGACTTGTGTCTGCTGGGCCAGTGTCTGAGAAAGAGTGTGCATTCTTGTCGTTCCCAGAGCTGGCACTTTTCACCATGTGCAGGGGCTCTAGTGAATGTGCGTTTAGGACACATTCCTCGCCTTTCCGGGTTAGGTCAATCGCAGTGCTGCAGGTGGAGAGGTCTTGAGGCTGTAAATCGTCTTTGCTGCCAGGTGGCTGCTCCATAGCACCTACATCAGAAGAACGATAGACATTACTTACTTATTTTAAATACCGACGGTATCCATCCATGTGCTGCAACATCAGTTTCGTCAGCTACTAATAAAAGTTACGTCGTGGGATCTACATTTATTACACCACGACAAAAGGAAGGCTTAATCAGACATATTAAATCAACTACTGTAATGTAACATTAATATTACTCTTATTACTGTAGCAAAGGAAACTGACGTGACGCGTGCGTGCCTGCGTTGGACTATGACACGACTGTGGGCTCATAGTTAACGTTACACTTTAGAATTAAAGTATATTTAAAGGTTGCCACAAACCAATAAACTACTGTATATGTCACGGTTGACGGCGAATGGGCTTAAGGTGTCTCAACCGCTACCGTAACGCTGTTTTGTTAATAATGGTTAGCTCACGCTGAGTTAGCCGATGCTAATGTTAGCTAGGCCCGGGTGGATGAAACAAAGACAGAGCGTAGCTAATGCAGCACAGATCAAAACTTACCCTGGCGGAAAGGTCAGAAGCTTTCAGACGTCCAATTCAAGAACCCGCCCCACCCAACATCATTTACGAACCCATAGGACTCTACGTTGTGTAGAAATACACTACCGGGAGAAAAGGTCAGTTTAAGTCCAGATCAACACACTTTACCGGAACCCACTGTGTGAGGTGTACCATTGTCACTCAGCTGGGGAGCACAGTGAAGCATTGTGGGAGATGTGAAGAATGAGCGACATGCTGCTGATTAGTATTATAAATAGATCCATTCATTTTGAATGATATGTTCATAACGCAACCCTTGTTATGTTCAAATTAACTTAACACTGACTTTTGTTTGGGGTGCTAGAGACCCAAATAGACATAGCCTATTGTAGAACAACAACAACAACAACAACAATAATAATAATAATATTATTATTATTATTATTATTATTATAACACACACATACATACAGTATACAACCTCGAAGGAATCACTCTCATAAGAGGTGATCTCCTCATATGGTGCCCTCCTAATTGTGCTCAATTGCAGACAAATCTTCATCACTTTTACTATTTTACTACAAAATGTGTGTTGAAGAGAGAGAGAGAGAGAGAGAAGGGGGGGGGGGGGGGTAGGTTTTGTGG
>JAOEGT010103612.1:0-12988 GCA_025447795.1 Speoplatyrhinus poulsoni
GTGGGTGTGAGGCGCTGGGGATGTGGACAGTCCTTCCCCGGTCCTACCACCCCGGCGAGACCAGTGAAGCGTTACAGGCAGATTGATAAGCACATAGTAAGTCTAGTCTTACACATAGCTGAAGATTCATTCAGCAAAATAATCCACGTCAACACAACGGCCAGAACTGGAGAACTTAAACATCGCTTTTAAAGTGTGGTAAAAAGTAGGAGTGTCTCATATAATCATGTGAATTCATAATTTTCTTATCAAACATGCCACCATCCTTCATCTCACATGTTCCACCTGTACCAGAATGGTTTACATCCACCCACTCCCTGACCCCATAACTCACCCAATACACCCCCTCTCTCCCCATCCCTCCCCCTCTCTCCCTCACATGTATCAGCCTGTTTGTGTGTTTGCATGTGTGTGTGTGTGTGTGTGTGAGCGTGTGTGTCCAGCAGGACACAGTGCTCTCCTCTGGGCTGTGATGTCAGCCCCTAAGCATGCCAGCGCACAGAGAAGCAGCAGCAACTGTAGCGAAACTGAGACAGGACAGACACCATGCCAACACTACACACACACACACACACACACACACACACACACACGCGCGCGCACACACACACACACACATAGAGAAGAGATGGGAGTTGTGAAAGGAATACACTGGACAACAAGCACATGTAATAACAAAGATCTAACGCCAATAATAATGCTAATATCATAAATAAAACACTCGATTTGTTCAATAACATATCAAGTTATCACGTGTTGTTTGTGTCCCTTGGTGAAATACAGCATGTGCTGATTGTTACCAAATTACCAAATAAATGTGTGTGTGTGTGTGTGTGTGTGTGCGTGTGTGTGTGCGTGTGTGTGCGTGTGTGTGTGTGTGTGTGTGTGCGGGCGTGTATGTGTGTGTGTGCATGCATATGTGCGTGCGCTCGCATGTGTGTACACGCATGTGTTGTGTGTGCCTGCATGCATGTGTATGTGTGTGTGTGTGTGTGTGTGCATCCACAACCCCGCAGCCCCCAGACAGAAGGATAACAACAGTCATGTCCTGCTCAACAGCTGCACTAACTAATATGAGAGTGTTGCCTATGACACGGGGGACTCCCCGCCGGGCCGTAAAAAGCACATATCATTTGTAGTACATCGCAAAACACCGTCCCAATAAGCGCAGCAGCTCCTAAACACACACAAAATCAAAGGCTGACGCTTATTTAATGTGACTTATGCTGCTACAGACTTTTTAAGCACTTTCACTTATAGCATTTTTGTGTACCATGGGCTAATTTACTGGAAGATGTACCAACTGACTGAGTTGTGCGATTGTGCTTACACAGTAGGCTACAGTACTGCATGTGACTAGTTTGTGGACATGTTGGCCCATATGTCTAAACATGACTAAGGTTAAGACATTAGACTTAAGACTTACAACATAAGTGAAAAGCGTATCTTATTGGAGGAGAAAGCAACAGCAAGATGGTTGCGCAGTTCCAGTTGCAGTTGTTAAGGCAGCATGTCTGCGAGGCCATGCGTAACAGTGGTTCTGGTAGCAGTAGGAGGCCTGCTTCACTGCCAGCCCACACGGCCCAGAGCCACAGGACGTCCAGCCACAGAGTGCGTCTATAAGCTTGGGTTACCCAGCCTCACATGTTTTCATAAAATTACCATGCTCCAAACACCATGACACTTTTTATTCTGTTTAGATTTTCTTTCACACAAGCACACGTGAGCACTCACACAGGACGCTGTACAGTACAGTACTGTATCAAAGAGGCAATTTTGAGGTTTACTGGACCTCTTAAAACTAAGTTGATATGTGTGGAAATTAAGAAATACTCAATCCACGTCATTGAAAGCAAAGGTTAATTATATGATAACAATACAATGAACACATAAGCATTACAGGCATGTGTCATGTGTCATGCAAATGCTTGCAGAAGCCTGGCAGGGCACAGATGACAGGTGTCTATAGTCCATAACCATGTCATCGTTACACTGTGATGGAATACATGGGTCCTCAATTTATGGTGGCTTTTACGATGCAGTTGTTATACCCTCAAGCTGTTTGTTGCCTGCCCGGAGAGTTCATTATACCAAGTAAAGAGTGAGCTTAAAGAGAGATAAGATGCGAAGAAGGGAGTATGAAAGTCAAGGCACATTTACAATAATGTACAGTACATATAGGGCTTCTACCTTGTGCTCATGCTCACACATCTGGATTTGTTTGGCCTCCCGGACCCCCAAATGCTTGCCTGTCTCTCCACTTCCCTCTCCAGATAGAGATACAGATACAGAACAGTCTCCCATCTCCCTCCACTTTCCAATAATAATCCAGAACTTCTTAACTCGGGGTCTAAAGGCCCTCCAACAGCATCGCAAAATGCTTTGAGTAGGGTTGTGGAAATATTTGAGAAATAGTCTAAATTACAGTATTAGCTTGTTTTTTTTCTTTTTCATCTTGCTTGTTACAATGCAGTGTAGTAAACAATGATTCATTGCTTGATTTCCCTCATGCACGCACAGGTCAAAAAGTGTGTGAACCACTTAAGCAACTTCGTGCTGTCTGATACGTATACCCCTGTAAGATGACAATCCGGAAGTGATACTGTTGATTTCCATTAGCTGTTAGCATTGGCACTTACAAGTATGTGCGACAATAGACAATGTTCTATTTACTTTAAGCAGTAGCCGTCGCCTACTATCATTCTAACAAATTCCTCATTTGAAGTTATTGTCCAACTTGGTCATGAGTTACGAACTGCAGTTGTTCGTCGTCCATGTCAATCAAAATAACTCTCTTGTCATGTAGGCGGGTATTGATGTAGTTAGACAGCGCTGTGTCCTAGATTTACATAATGGCTGGCTCTGTGACTGCCATATTACCTCTGATAAATAGAGAACATATTGCTTGTCCTATATGTTTCCTATTAGAACATTATTTAATGCCACTGCCACATGTTATTTGGTTGAATATGGTTTCCGGCCCTTTGATAAATCAAGTGCATTCCTTGTGGGTTTCTCTTCAGTTCACCGCACTGGAAAAGAAGCAAATAAACAAGTACCCAAAACATACCTTGGGAAAGCCTTTACAGCCATTGCATGATAGTTGGATAATTTATTTTTTGCTCTGATTGTTCTTTTTGCCTTATTTTGGTCAGTCTGGGTTTGACCACTATTCAGTCTCGCAGATGTGGGTGGCTATCATTATCATGTCTCAATCTGTCACTGCAGATCTTTCTGGGAAATGGTGTCTGTCTAGAAGGAGGTTTTTAGCATAAAGCAATTATCTTAGACTTCTATGTTACTCTGGAAAACATCAAATCAACGGTGCAGGAGGGAAATAACTGATCTTGTCTGTATTCTTGAAGGAAATACCATGGTTGTAGATGTTTATGGCTTGTACGAGTGCACACATTTATCAGGCCTACAATGCAGGGGGGGTCTCGGTGTTGCAGTGGTTTGAATGCAGATTGCAGTAGAGGCTGATATTATACAGCTTGTATAGAACCATGCCAAGGACTCCATCTCAAATTGCCTGGGCTTCATTTCTACTTGATATTCTGCAAGGCGACCCCGTCATCTTCTGCTGCAGTTACAGCTAATGTGTTCTTGGTGCTGCCACAATAATGAATGGGTACGAACAATTACAGTGTTAGCTTCACGGTTACCATTAGCATTTGCACTGTGCAGTGAGCCTCGACCTCCATGCCACTTCTCAGCCAGGTGTGTGTGTGTGTGTGTGTGTGTGTGTGTGTGTGCGTGCGTGTGTGTGCGTGTGCGTGTGTGTGTGTGTGTGTGTGTGTGCGTGTGTGTGGATGTGTGTGGTGTGTTCATGAGTGGTACTGTTGTGTGTGAATGTACAATGCAAGGATTTCCACTGCCAGACCACCAAAGGGTGTCTGCCAGGACTCAGCACAAGCAAATGTCCCATGTCCAAACTGGGTTTTATGATGGGGAATTTGAACAGTAAAATACAAAATAGTTTTCATGTTCATGTTCATATTTTTATCATTATTATTTTTCAGCTTGCACTTATGACTTTGATGGTGGTATGTACATGGCCCCTCCTCACGAATGTGTGTGTGTGGGGGTTGGCTAACATTGTTAGAATGAGGCAGGAGACACTGTTCTCATACCATGCAGCTGTGAGCTAATGCTAGGCTAGCTAACTAGAGGATTCTGCACTGAATAGACCCGGCCAAACCACCTTTGCGAGGAGAGCATGTTAATCCTGCCGTGGGTTTGGGTTTCCCGTGGGTCACCGTGCAGCTATGTGGCCGAGTGACGTGTGTGGATTACATATCCTTGTTTTTAATTAGCGGGGGGAAGGGGGGGGGGGGGTACATGGGGGCCTTCTCCCACCCACTGCAGGCTGGCTTGTGTTACAGTCTCTTCCTACCGCCTCCCTGTCTCTAACCTTTCCACTAACTGTTTGAATGTAATAGGCTATCAATAGGCTGATGGAGCGGTGTGTTGATGTGTCATCGTTGCATGACACATCAACATCGGCCTAAAGAAGGAGCGCGAATCCAATCACAGTCGGGCAGCAAGCACAGCACTTCTATCCCTACACCACACCTCCAACACACACACACACGCACATACACGCGCACACACACACGCATGCATGTTGAACGTTCAGAAATAAAAACTAAACTTATCGTTGGATGCCTACATTTTAATTTATAATAACACTAAATTATAAATAATATAATTTTTACCATCCTGTATCAACCACCCCTCCCCCCAAACAGCATCTCACAAGCCTTTGAGGGGTCCTGACCCACGACCATCTGCACTATACTGCACTAACAGGGCCCATAGGAGAGGAGAGACACGTCTGAATGTCTGCAAATGAACTGGACCCCCTGACATACTAGTGCACAAATATGTGCGCTCACATAGCATCTACCCCTCCCCAAGGACCGTAATTGGCCTGTCTGGTCCTTTTAGAGAGCTAACAGGTGGGCTACAGGGTAGCAGCTTGTGCCAGAGCGAGAAGGGCGGGGGGTCGGGCGGGGGGGGGGAGGGTGGGAGAGCAGGTGGGAGGAGAAACTCCGGCATCGCTCCATCACCATTGCTGTACTTAAAGTAGCAGCTCAGCTATGTCAAAACGCTCCCACATAAACACTCCCACGGATTCCAGGAGTCGCGGACAGGTGCGCTACAGGGAGGGTGGGTAGGTGAGGAGGGGGAGGGGCTATAACGGCGGACGCCTTGGAACCTCCTGTGTAATTAGCTTGTAATTACCACAAGTCACGTCTCCTAAATGAGAGTGTCATGGGCCTCTACCCTGACCGGGGCGTGTGTGTGTGTGTGTGTGTGTGTGTGTGTGTGTGGCAGGCCTTGGAGGGTAAAATAGTGTAAATACTGCATGGAGGGAGGTATGTGGGGGGGCATAGTGTTGACAGACTGATGGACAGCACCTCTGGCCCAGGGCAAGGCCAAAGTGAGCCCTACTTCCCACGTCATCCTTTTATTATTATGCTTGGTGCACAGAGGGAAAAGGCACTAACACAATGCACTTGCAGACACATTAAGTGTTGTGCAATGTAGGATCCAGAATCTGTGGTGTTTTTTTCTTTACACGGAGAACAAGCAGGAGGAGCTTATTGTATGTGTTCGCCCTATGCATGAAACCAACAGAATTACCACAACTCTCAGCAGTTCAATGCTTTTGTGGGGTTAATAGCACAGCTCGTACTTTTACATTTTGAACCAGTTTGTTACACCACTGTGGCAGGCTGCGTTTTAGACTTGTCACAACATACAAGAAGTCATTCAGTCACATAAAAACCTAATTGTCTTGGCTGAAAACTCAAATAAGTACAAATGAATATAATGGAGATCATTTCAAGAAATGGCCATTTGTGGTTCGCTACAAGCAAGTAGGTCTAGTTGTACTTTGGTGTGGTACTGATGTGGCTTTTTTAGTGCGGTGCTGACCCAATAGCACGGGTGGTAACTGGTGCCCAGAGAAAGAGGGTGGGGCCTTGATCTTAGAATTAAGAGAGCTAACGTGACTAACGTGAAACAGAACATGGAAAGGACTTTGAGGTGTGGAAGTTATAAGAGATGAAAGAGACCCTAATGAAGGATTTTCCACTCTTCATGACGGGCTTGGTCCCCATTTTCATTTTTCACCTCTACCTTCACTGATACATTGTTTCAATTAAGGGCCCAAGCCAGCTTTTATTAGGCCTGGACATGTGAAGTTAACACCGTGAAATGCTTAGATCTTAACATGAGCCAGAAAACTCAAACAAAAGAGAGAGAGGAAGAAGAAAATAAGAAAATCAGACCATAAGGATTAAAACATTGGAATTCTTGGAAGGGGACAGAGCCATATTTATGTTACACAATCAAAATCCAGTTTGTCAGCAATGAGCTGGGCTGTGGCTGGTCTAGAGAACAAATCCCCTATAAACCCTTTCCTGGCAGAGGCCGGAGATCACGGTCCAGCTTGGATAGCGGTCAAGCCATCTACCAAGACACACGGCACCATCGAGCCGCAATATGCTCTCTTCTTCCACTGGAGCGCAGCAGAGAAATGACTGGGAGAGGAGTGCAGATCCATAATGCCACCCGTGGGGACTCCGTAATGGCGTGCGAGGAGCCGCGGAGGCTACCAAGAGTGGGGAAGGGGGGGGAGGGGACGGCTAATTAGGGAGTTAAGTAGACCTTGGCAATTGGGGGGGGGGAGTGTGATCATGTGAGAGTACACGCATACAGTATGTGAGGGAAGTCTGTCAAGGCGGCCGCTGGGCCTACTATAATGGGGTCCAGATTACCTCTGCCATGTCACCTTGTCCTCTCTCTCTCTCTCTCTCTCTCTGTCTCTCTCTCTCCCTCTCTCTCTCCCTCTCTCCCTCTCTCTCTCTCTCTCTCTCTCTCTCTGTACATGAAGAGAATTACACTAATGGGTCACTTAGTACAGTTTCAACCTGTGGCTGGTAAACCTCTTGGTTCTTAATCAGTGATGGCTTACAGATAGGCCCATGGTGAACCCACTGACCATGTGCCTGGCAGTCAAACACCGAGACCACTACCCCAACATTACTTTCCTTTGGTCTGACTCCACCAGCATGTTCCTTTGACTACTAGAACATTGTGTTCCTGTCACTTTATAATAGCAAGTGTAATGTCCGAAACACGCAATGGTTATTTGGTCTGTCCATTTGTTAAGTTTCTAATATTTTCCACGGTCAGTTCCAAGAATGTTTCAGTGATTGCCCCAAACACACACACACATCCACACATACTTCGATGGCTTTCGGGATGGGTCTGGGAACGATGCACGCTGCAGGGCGGACACAGGAAGAGAGCTGTGTCGGGCCAATCAGCAGCAGCAGCAGCACAGCTCCCATCAAGAAGACAGACAGTATTGCGCTCCAGAGAAGAAGCCAGACTGGTTTGGAAGGAGAACAAGGCCCTGGAGACGGGACGTCTCTGATTAAGAACATTCCTGGTCCGCCGGCGTCTTGTGTTCCCACAATGTAGCGACGCCTCCGGGCTTATAGTCTGCATGACGAGGGTTTGACGAGGCCGTGTCACGGAGTTGACGGCTGAGAGTCTGAGAGAGGTAGTTGGTGAGGAGGAATAAAGGCAAAGTAATTTGATGTAATTCTTCTAATAATGTTTCAGTTGCAGCAATGAGCAGAAACAGCAAATGGTGGCTTTGGGAAGAAAATAATAAGAAGAAGAGCGGAAGCAGGGGTTGTTTTCTAGCTGTGTTATGTGGCCAGAAGTCTCTTGGCAACTGGGCAATCTTAAAAGCATGGGTTCCCCGCAGCGCCGGCCAGCAGGGTAGCTATCGGCACAGTGCCTGTCGAGGTTAGCCTAGCTGTTTCTAGCCTCCGACACTGAGGACGTTATAGGGGGGTCAGAGAAATGAAGGTCACCGCTACAGAGATGAAGGGAAAGAGATGCTGTAGCACATTGTTAAAGTTGGATTTTAAAAGGTAAATATAAATAAATAAATAAATGTGATAAGGCACAAGCACCATCAACCCCCAGCAAAATGTCTCTTTTAGGATGACATTATAGGGCCTAGAGTAGTGCATGTTTTAAACCAGTTGCGAGAGACCACATGCCATGGAGGAGCCTTCCCCTCACGGTGTGTTGTTTTTTGTGCAGGTGGGAGGAGTCAAATGGATGTCACGGGGCAATTAGGTCGGTCATAGGTGTGACTTCTCCACCGCCTCCTATGTTTCCCCTCCCTGCATTCTCTGGGGAGCATCTGTACTGCTTAGACACCGAGGGGAACCCCTTCTGTCCCAGAGTGTCATGTCTGGCTCGGTTCTCACACACACACACACACACGCACACGCACACGTGAGAGCACACACACACACGCACACACACACACAGACAGACCGCAAATTCACACATACTCACAGAAATATGCAGTGAACGATTCATAAACACATTTCCTCTGCCCAGACTGTGTGATTGAATGGGACATGAAGTGGGCGGGGTGTGGTGGAGGTGGGCGGGTGGGAAGGAAGGGGGGGCTGCACCGGAGGTTTGTATTCCGGATATCCTCCCTAATTTGAACATGAGCTCATGGTGCGCCGCTATGTCATCGTGCGTCCAAGCAAGCGGCCTCTGGAGCCATAACCCTGTCGATCAAAACATCTGCAGAGAACATGCACGTCGTGGCAGCCAATAGGAGACAGAGACAAACGGCAACAAGGGGACTGATGGTGGAAAAAGGGGAATGTTCCAGACAAAGGTCGATTACAGTAACGATAAGGAGTGTAGGGCTGAGGGGATTAAAATGAAAAGTCTGAACAAACTGCATACGCACACACACACGCACACACACACCACATACTGCACATTCCCTAATAAATCAACAGCAACCCCTTAATTGAGACTGCTGGCTTGAGATCACGGTCAGAAGACAAAGAAACGACACCAAGAGGTTTACTGACAAAATGTCCTGGCCTGGTCTCCGTCTGTGTCCCCGTCTCTGGGCCTATATGGGACATGAGGCACAAGGGACTGTGTGGAGGGCTGGAGGTTGCTAGGCGCTGTAGTCTTTCTGTTGCTTAATGGGCAGGCAGACACAGAACTCCCATGAAACCAAGACAATTAGGTTGAATCCAAGGCGCCTCATAGGGGCCTGGGGACATAGGCTCTAGCGGGAGGGAATGCACATTAACCAAGGCCTTCTCTGTCTTGCTTTCCCTCCCTTTAGCCTAGCGGTAACACAAGGCTACCTTACTGGTTCATGCAAGTGTTAAATAAAAATAAAGAACCTACTGCATGAAGCGAATGTAAAACTAGGTTCAAGAGAATTCACTCAATCATCAAATCAACTCTTTCAGCCAATTACAACAAACCCAATTGTGTTGTCAGATAATATATTAATTAACAAAGTAGCTCTAATGATTAACAACTTTTTCCGGGTAACACAGTATATAATGGCTTGGTTTCATGAAACCTGGCATCATGAAGATTAATGTAGACAAGTGAATGACAAGAAAAACCCTCAAATACAGACGTTTGCCAAAATGTAATGTCAACATCAACCTTGTGCCTATGGTCACTAATTCCTGGATTGACTACATTACAGATATTCTAATTATCTTGTCTAACAAAGAGGTAACCTCCTCCTCTGAGACAGTATCATCATCCATCCTCCATTCTCCCACACCAAGGGGTTTTGACCTGTTTTGCCCAACACTTAATTGCGTCACCACGGAACCTTCTCATAACCATTGCATATAGGCACAAACTGACCCAGTTCACCCAGACACCTATATTAGACACATTTAGATGTGTGTGGATTACAACTGGTGAGGCATATTGTAGGGCTAGTCACATGTAGTTACACACACACACACATACATATATGATGGCCTCTAGCAGTGGGACAGATCTCCCGAGTAAGGATCAGATTTGTCAGCATTTCCCTGACATCTGCAGCCCAGTACTCAGTATCAGCAGTGCCATATCATTCCCTGCTGCCTCACGTCCATAAGCCTTCAGAATGAATTATTGAGGGCCCACCCGATTGGAGCCTGGCGTACATTAGAGCCATTTATCTGGGGTATGGATTTCCATGCTAGGGGTCAGATGGGAGTTTTTTAGTCCACTGATTAAACTGTAATCTAAACACACACCATACAGCAGCATGTTGGCAGCTACCCCATATGCTTCATTTTTTTTTTCTCTCAGCAAATCTGGAGGCCCCCCAGATAGGTGCCCATCTGCTAGATTACTAGAGCTCTGGTTGGCTAGACCTGGCTGACAGCTCAAAGCCACCGAAAGCAACTTAACCTGGCCTACATCCCTGTACAATAGCAAAAGTATCATAGTCTAATGTGCAAGTGTGTGTGTGTGTGTGTGTGGGTGTGTGTGTGTGTGTGCGTGTGTGCGTGTGGGTGTGTTTGTGTGTGTGTGTGTGTGTGTGTGCGTGCACTGGGGAAAGGGTAGGTGGGGTTAGAAGGAATCAGCAGGAGACTGGTGTATTTGTAGTTTAAGGCAAGGAGGGGCTGCAGAGGTGAGAGGGTGCGGTAATATGTGCGTGTGTGTGTGTGTGCATGTGTGCGAGTGCGTGTGCATGAGAGAATACGTGTGCGTGTGTTATGTAAGAACATTCCCCATGGATTTGACCCACCTCTGGGATCTGGGCCCAACAGTCCTGAGCTAAAGACAATATCTGCACCAAAAAAAAAAAATCATCCTATACATTCCTGGAAATCTTTAACATTTGCGCTTGCGGTCAAAATCTATTATTCATTAATGTAGCTGTGCTGTCAGGGTGCAGCAGAGCGATCATATCATTGTGATAACAGCAGCTCAGTCATAATGAATGGGGGCTAAATGGAGGAGGTCTCACAGCCATGATACACAACTCCCACACATGACAAAGCACAGTAGGGCCTTTTGGGCTGTCAAAACAGAGGCAGGCCAACAAAAACACACGCACGTACACACACACACACACACACACAGCACATGTGCACGGGCACGCGCGCACGCACACGCACACACACACATCATCTGCCTCTACTAACCTTTTGCATGAGAGGTACTGAAAATAAAACTTAAAAGACAAAGAAATAGGCACACCCGCACACACACACACACACACACACGCACACACGCGCACACACACACACGCACACACACATCATCTGCCTCTACTAACCTTTTGCATGAGAGGTACTGAAAATAAAACTTAAAAGACAAAGAACTAGGCACACCCGCACACACATACACACACACGCACACACACGCACACACACGGACACACACACACACACTCATAGATAAACAATGACCAAGGTCAGTGCTTCTCATATACGGTCAGCTCACGGGAACAGAGATGGGCAGATGGAAAGGAATATGGGAAATAGCCATACTGTGAAAGATTGCGGTCATGAACTGCATTTCACAGCCCATCAGTGGAAGAGTGTCCCTATGAGGAAGGGCTAGGGCAAGGAAAATACTGTAACAGATAAGAGAGAGAAAAAAAAAAAAAAATGTATGGAAGGAGAGGGATTCACACAAACACACACACACACTTACTGAGACTTATCCATCACCAAACGCGTGTGTACAATACCAGTAGCATTTGCCAAAATCCTATTGCAGTGACTTCATGGGCTATCTCAGACACTTGCTACTTGACATTCCACTCAGGGCAGTCCGACAAGACAGGAATTGCCCTTATATGGCTATGCAAATGGTGGGGGCGACAGACACCATCCTGAACCGTCATTCCACCAAGTCTATTGTTATTCCACTGTTTATGTGTCCAGTGGAACACCTGATCTGCATTCTCCAGACTCAGACATGCAGTGAGCAGTCAGGCACTGAGGCTAAAGACGACAAAGCCATCTAATAAAAGCAGGACTGTTAAGAACTTGATTACTTATTATACAACCTGCCCATAACACGGTTCATGCTGATATGCATGATGGAAAGTTGTTCAGAAGTGAGTTCTGTAGGAAAAATGACATTGCTTGAGGGGTTTGGGCAATATAACACATTGCGCTATGTTCTTTTGGGTTTATTCTCATGCTATGATGTGCCTAAGTTCTTACAGGTCTCAAACGCAGACAGACAATAATGTTCCACAAAAATAGTGCATAATGCGTGAAGCAGTGAAGACAGCCAACACGAACCTTCAACATTAAATCTAAGAAGCACATTTTCTTTAAAACGGAAACTGCATGGTACGCCCATTCCAGTAAAAAATGAAAACATTCTAAATATCTCACCCAACGCTATGGGATAGAAGTGGAGGATTTGAGAGAGAAGAAAATATGGGATGTTTAGGAAATCTAGAAATTCAAATGACATTGCAATTATAGCAGAGGGGAGAAACCGAACAGAGCCAACTGTCAGATTCAGTTTGGCCCTGTAAAAAAGCCCTCTGGCAGGCATGAACTGGCTGACCTATATGTTCAGAAGACCTGTTTACCTCAGACATTTAAACTGACCATTCTATGGAACAGCCATTAGCATAACATGGTGAATGCAAACATGCAAGTCTAATGTACTGTACATCAATATTGTGATTTCCTTGTTGATATATACAACAAAATTCACTGTTTTAACCGGACACTGCCATTGCATGCTGAGTCATTTCTAACAGAACTCCAATGCACTGCAGCAGCGGGAGTGTCACTGCACCCATGTCCCTGTCTCCCCTGAGTGATCCCTCTCCACAATGCTGCTGCCAAACCCACAAAGCATTTAAGGAGAAACTGAACTATACCCTTTTTCTATCAATTACACTTTTGATTGCATGGCAGCAACTGTGAATGACAATTTTTAAATACATATTTTAATCTGAAAAAAATTAAATAAAAATAGATCTAAAGGTTACAGTTATGGGTCAAATCAGGATTATAATTAAATATATTGTTGTAAAATGGGAGTATGAACCAAAATATTGTGTGTAGAGTATATCAGTATGTATATATATATATATATATATATATATATATATATATATATATAAAAAAAATAA
>JAOEGT010103623.1:0-12987 GCA_025447795.1 Speoplatyrhinus poulsoni
AACCCCCCCCCCCCTCCCCACCTCACACACACACACACACACACACACACACACACACACACACATACTTTCTTATACTTTTCAATGCCATAGTAGTGTATTATGGGTAAAATTAAAATGTGAAACCCATGTGGTAAACTATGTGTGTGCTGAAAAACTAAACCAGTGTTTAGTTATGGCTCCTTGGGTGTGAAGGAGCATAGTGCATCACTTAGCTCCATTCACTGGAGCTCTTAGTGATCTACTGTGTTTGGGATTTACACAAATAACCAGTGCAATGATTTGAGAATTGTAAAAATATTGCATATTTCTGTAGAAATTAAATATGCCCTGTTTTTTTAAATAATAATAATAATGTTGATGATAATGGGGGAACAAAACAATATGGCTGTGTGTCTCCTATCTTTCTTTATCTGTCTGGCTGCATATTACCCTCTTATATTGTTTTAGTCTGGGAGGTCTGGGACAAATAAGTTGCAGAATATTTTCATACTTGAATTATTTTATATAGTGGATCTCTATGAGTGGGAATAAAAAAAGTGCTGAGAATTGAAGTTTTTAAAAACATCCTTATAACTTTCAATCTGACCATTGCAGGGAGAGCTTGGATCAGAAGGGCAAAAGGGAATCGATGGAGAAAGGGTATGCACCACTATCTACAGTTGACAAATACGCCATACATAGCACATCAGTCCGATCTGGTTTCGTGAGGGAATCGATTCTTATGGGCTATTCACTTTCTGTTTCATCTATGAGATGCCCTAGGATAAGAGCAAGGCCGATGTGGTGGCTGTCATATCTAAAGTGGATCTAAGAGCATATAGCCTGCAGTGTCGCAGCTAATCTAATTGATAGGTGACTAAGGCGCAGCAAACTGATGAATTGGGTTATTAAGACATGGCATTGTGGTACCGGTAGGCCTATCTTAAAATGCATACACAGCCGTGAAACGTGATAAAGGACTCTGTCGGTGAACAATACACCAAAGAACGTTTGATGCTGCAGTGCGTTTGTTCACTCATGATGGTATGGTAGCTGAGCAGATGTTCATTTTAAAGTGGCTTAATAAAAGATCTGCTTTTCATTACCATTTGCTCTCCGAATAGACAAGTATCTGCCAGGGAAATCTGCCTCCCTGGCGCAGGACGTGGGGCTGCACTATATCCTAACGGTTGCTCTGAGTGTTCACGGAGAAAAGACACGAAAAGGAAAGCAGGTCTTACCGGCAATATGCTGAGCCAAACATTTCTGTGAATTATAGAGCGTTAGTATGTAGTGCATGATTCATGTTGCTAGGATACCACATGTGTGCATGGTAACTTAGAGGCGCGTGAGTGAGTATCATGTAAGCCTTGGCGTAGCCATCCTTCCTGTGGCTTGTTGAACTTTGAAGACTTGTACAAAGTAGCACACTGAATTATACCTCGTTTGAAACTGAAAGAAATAAAGATTTTCTATGTTTTTCAAGTTGTGTTGTCTGAAGGGTTCGGTGGCGTTTTAGGGCTATTAGAATGTTTAAAAAAAACTTTTTCATACATTTATGAGAAAAATACTTTGATAATTCTGAGATTATAAAGTCATACATTTGTGAGTTTTTCTGCCTCCCTATCATAAGCATCCGTACATTTATGTAAATTGGGCATTTTAGGAAAATTACAACATACTGATTTGAATTATAGGTGATAGGTAGCTTTTGTGTATCAAGAACTACAATGCATTTGCACAGATGCAAGGATATCGCTTGGTACATCTACAGGCAATTCAAATAAAATGTTTGTCTTTAGTCCTATTTTTAGTAATTCAACTGGTTCAGGCACATCAAAGCCAGTGCCCATTGGCAAGAGCTTTTAAAATAGTAGATAAGGGGTTACCTATACCGGATGTATTTTATCTGCACAGAGGTAAGGGCATCACATTACTCTTTAAAGGTCAGTTGGTATTCAAGAATGGATTGGCTGCATTATGAGAACAACAGGCTGTTATACTTTTCACTGTCCATATTCAGTATTGGCCGATACTTAAAAATAAGTACTTTGTACTCATATCGGTCTTAAAAAACTGGTATCGGTGCATCTCTAATTTGTGGTACAGCAGGACACAATAGACCATAACAGATCACATTAATTGATCTTCAAGGTGTGAAGTGGACCTTCAAATAGTGCATCGTTTTAGGCACCAGCAATATTATGTTGATTTTGGTCTAAAACCATGACTGTTTCAAATATGGTTAAATCCAGACAATTTCAAACTTCTGTTGGTGTAACTCTGTTATTTCCATGGCTCTGGCTAAATTCATTAGAAAAGTAGGCTATAATTGGATAAGGCCATACAGTCATAGGCTTACGTGGTGTGGTGTGATGTTGGTTCAACCTTTTTTTTTCGTAAATGTACGACACGGACGTATAAGGTGTCCAGGAATTATCTGAAATGGCGAGCCTTTTTCAAATGTGTAATTTATCCCAAAAAGAAAACATCTGGTATAAAAGCATAGACATATTTTCTGGATTGTACCCAGTGGTCACTGACCTACTGCCATTCACACTGCACTATATAGCCAATCAAGTTAGGGCATGTGAAACACCAACTGAAAAACAATGTTCAAAGGGATGACAAAACGTCAAAATTGCCATTTGGAAAATGAAATACTGTGCAACAAGCCTTTAAATACATGGAATGAATAGAAGTCAACCATGTTATATTTCTTTAGCCTTTATTTAGATCATAATATATGAACTATTTCATTTTTCCTGCCACCACCAACAGTGGCATGATTACCACTGTCCTTTACTTTTATACTCATTGCGTGTATTATTCTCTAAAACCCCTATTTCGGGAAATGTGCAAGAGCATCTAATAACTGACACAATCACTCTTCCTAGAAATTAGTGCAGACTGCAGGTCGATCAATGATGGACGGTCATAAATCAGGCAGCAGGCGCTGCTGTACTCCGGTAATGGCATCTTGACCCAAACCGTCTGTTACATTTAGGTGTAGAACACCGGAATGAAAGCTGGGAAGACACATGGTGTCCTGCAGTGGAGTGCAGGATAACTCGTGTTTTGTTGACCAACCCTTATTGGTATTGAACCAACCCGTCTACTGTATGGTACTGGTCATGGGCATCTCCCTTATCCTCCGTACTTACGGCCATTAGAGCTTCACTGCTGATCGAACGCAGCAGAGGAGCATCTGCTCAATCAATTAAGTCATGTATAGTTGATGAGATTTGTTTTCTTCATTGCAGCAATATTAACCGCATTATTTGATCAATAATTCGTCAGTGGTAATTTTAGACCTGTAATGGGTGGAGGTCAGAGACAGTAAGAAGGTATATAAAGCACTGTTCACACATTTTTCTTGTATATCGACCCCTGTTCCTGTTCACACATTATCTCATGCAGGAACGGTCCCTGTAAAATACAGGGATATACAGCATGTGTGAAAAGGTCTTAAGAATGTAAGATTTATTGGCTACCAGTGGCTTACTGGGCTGGATTTGGCACGCTCCACTGTGATGGTGTATTCTCATGCCAGCAATGTGATGCTGCTGCTAGTGTTTTACAAGGCTTTTGCATTGTGATCTGGTGTTTCAGGAAGTAATTGGCTCTGCTTCATTTGAATGTCATTGGTCTATCTTGTTATAGTGAATGATATAGATGTTTATATGCACTATATTACTGTGTATGAAGTAAATGTGGGTATGTCCTGTATGTGTGTGGAGTGTAGATTGAAGATTGTTTGCATGCTGAAATTGGTTCTTATACTGAATGTTCAGAAGGCTTTTTATTCTTGGCGTCAGGCTTCCATGTGTTTGCTCATAGTCTGTTTTTAAAGCTAGTATGTTATTTGAGGATCGAGTGGACACCTGAGACGACAGAATTCGACGTATGACCATGTGAGCTAGTATCATTTTGCACATATGAGTCCGATGGGACAGTGCGTGTGTTCCGTGTCATTCTGGAGTCAATCCCAGTGACGTGGGGTTACATGATGTTTGGATAGGAAAAGTGACAAAAGTGACCCTGACGACACTTAAAAGATAAGACACTTTTATTTATGAGGGAATCTGTGGCAGCCAAAGTTAAGATCCCCTAAATGCTGTATTTCTGTTCTGCTGAGGTGTAAAAAATGCTATTTAGTCACGCTGACAGATAAATGTCTTTACGACACATACTGTATTTCCCACAACACTTTCTCACTGTATTTACTCTTATACACACGCGACTGTACAGTACATGGTTGTGTATTGCTGAGCAAATGGAAAGTCACAAAAGGCATTTCCCGCTGTAACCTCAATGGCATTTGTAGGCTGGCACTCAAGATATCCATGTTACTTAGAGATCCTGTTCCACAGAGCTTTAAAAGACCTTCCGTTCAGCATATCAACTCTTTTCCACCAGAACACTCCGAAAACATACTCCAATCTTACACGTTCATTTTGGCCTTGCCCTTATAGCGAAAAGCTCATTTTTTGTCTTAGCTAAACATTGAAGCTCAACCTTCATTCATTTTAGCTGTTGGTAGACAAGGGCATTGACCAACAGCTGCTCTGGCTGCTAAGAGGCATAAGTAAACATAATTAGGCTGCATGTGTGCATCCCTCTTCTCTGGCTGTGTTTATTTGCTTGCTTTAGTTGTCTTGCGCTGGGAAGTTGCCAGATTGTCTTGTGGCTCCCGTCGCAATAGGAGTGACGAGACACAGTGGTGTGTGTAATTAGCGGGCGAGTGTGTACACAGCTCCCCACAGCGTCCTGACCCCGTGTTGCAAGAACGACAAGCACACAGACAGACGGCCCCAGCCCCCCATACCCTCCCCTTCATCTCATCCTATACGCCTGCAACAAAGCCCAGTGCTCACAACACAAGCTAACGATCTATCTAGCTCCTCTAGTCTGCATCTCAGGCCCAACTACTATACACCAGATAGAGCCTGCCGGTCCCTGTTTGTTCCATTAGACGCAAGCCGAAGTTGCAACTTTATAAATTAGGCAATGGAGGCTAGGAAGGTAAAACTTCATAGTCTGCTTTCTCCCTAAAGGGGTCATTAGATGTTGTCTTCTTGGGAAGGGGGAGTTCGATTAACATTTTACAAGAAAAGCTTAATCCCAGTCAATTACTGCAAACATATTTGGAGATATACAGTATATTTCAGTTTGGGTCAGATGAGCAAGATTATTGTAATACCTGAATATTGTACTGTTAGCTTTACATATTCTAATTGCTAATATTGCTTTCACTGCAGACTTGTATTAATTGTGACTATTTTGACAGATTTCGGTCAATTTGTTGTGTGTATACTGTATGTGGCTTTAATGGGTTTCACTGTCAACAGAACATTGAAGGCTTTCCCAGCAATGATACATTGTCAGTGCTACTAATAGAAATATATAAAAAGGAATTGGCACTTACCTGGCACATGTATTTAACTCTTGTTTTATTTATGTTGAAGCCGGTATCCTTTACTTTTAGACTCAAGTCAAGGTCAGGCTAATTTATATGAACTGACATCAAAGTGTAATTTATAACCACATTAACACCTAATTTATTCTACCTGGCAGCATAACTGTGAGATGTTTATCCTCTGTATCTTATTTCAGCACTGGTTCCATAAAATGTTTACATTTGATTTGACATTTGGTTTACATCTTATGAAGTAAAGCACATTTTATTTAGAATACATATACCTTGCTTCCCTGCCAGTTCTTCATTCCAGAAAGTCAAAAGTTGGTTGGTCTCTTTAAAGAGAGCAATTAAGCAAGCATTGATTTTCAAGTTGCTGTTTTATTATAATTAATGAATACCAAAGAGCCATGGAAAGGCTTGCAATAGTTAATACATGATGAACATGAGACAGGGAACACTCTTTTCTAATCATAAGACGCACATAATAGGCTTACTTTTATATTTGCTGTGTTTTATAAAATAATGTAACAATAAGAAACAATATTTTAATGACATAATATGTTTCATTATCTAAATAATGTAAAGTACATTTTAAAATATGGAATCAATTCAGACCCTGCAAAAAAATCACCATGTAAATAAAGCTATTATATGCAAATATAAGAAGAAGACGAAGAATGGGATTTATTTCCGTAGTAAAATCCGGTAATTGTTTGACGTCACAGTTAACGTCTTTGTAATTAAATTAATCTTGTGTTCTGCTTTGCCCGCACCATATTTTTAGCACAGCTGGGGCAGTAGATTTAGAATGAAAGAAGATTGCCCCACCAAAGACTGGAATGGAATAAAGAGCCTAGCTTTTACATGTAGCTGTGAGTCAGTGTCCCTATTATGAACACTGAGACAGGTTCCCCACAGTTGGTAACCATGATAAATGTCATGTCACATAGAGTAGAGTAGCTACTGTATGTCACCTACTATGTTACATTGTTCTTAAACTGTTTTCTTTTTGTCATAACTTTCAAGAGACACCTGCACATAAGAAGAAACATATTAGTCACATATCTGGCAAAGTCTGTAATAAGGCTAGGTACTGTAGTCATTTCTCCTATATGTAATTCATTATTAATAGCCATTTTCAGATCCATATTTAACTGTGACAAATGGTTGTATTTCTGAATCATTTTACTGGCATTCCGCCCTCATTTTCTATCCTGTGTCCCCCTACCCAATTTCAAAGAGTTGTTACCACTGGCCCAAATGTGTCTGCTAACAAGGCCTGCTGCAAATGCAGCTTGTCAATATGTGTCAAGCCTCATTCATCAGCTATCAGTGGCTTTTTTTGCATTTCAGCAACCGTGAGGCTTGACTTTGCCCCGAGCATGCACGGTTCAATCCCACCACCCCACACAAGGTCCTCCACTTAAGACTCAAAGGCAATGACAGCCCTTGCCCAAAACTAAGTGGGATGAGGAATGGCGTGAGAGGGTTTGAGAGTGGGGCTGGATGGCGTAATCAGCTGATTGAGTGTCTTTCTCCAGCAGAATGTTGGTGCATGAGTTACAGTATCTGGCGATTGAAACTATCTAGTCTATTCTCAAAGACTAGCAGTGACAGGTATGAGAATCTGACACCTGCGTGAAATACTGGCCCGCTCAGAGACACCGTTGCAGACCTTGTCTAGAAATGGCACACTGACCAATCACAGTCACGGGATATTCTGTCCAACAATGAGAAAGAGATAAAACATAACAAATACACTGCTGATAAGAAATATGTCTCAGTATGTGTTGTATAACTTGTATTCCCAGGGTTTGAAAGGTGACCCAGGACCTGCTCTTAGCTCCAATGGAGACAAAGTAAGTGACCTACAAAAAGGAGTACTACATTGTGGTACTCCTTTTATTATTAGTCATTAATTAATTAATTATCATAATGTTTGTCTAATTCATCTGTTTGACTGCGTGAGGTTTCATATGGGTCGCTATAACCCGAGTCCATCTCTTTGAAGTGCTGTAATGACTGCCTCTCCAAAATAAAGTGGCTATTTATCACTAATATGCAGAAATGTTCAACATATCATCCCCACAGCCTTATCCTAATGGCATGTACCATACAGCGCTGTCGTTTTCCATCGAGTTTAAAGTGTATTTATTTGTATTTATTTGTATTTCCATTGAGATGGTTGTTTTGCTATGAACTGAAAATGTACAGTATACTGTATCTCACATGTATATCTCCTGCATTGTACATCTAAAAGTCTAGGCCAAGAACCAGTACTGCATGCTAACATATGTTGGGTTTGCTAATCCTAACAGGAATCCTAACTAGTTTTGATCTAGCGTTCTAGATAAATGTGTTCATGTATTGTTTCAATTCAGAAAATTACTTCAAGGCATGGTTTGATTGTGTTAAGATTTAGGATTTAAAAGCACAATGCTGTAGTTTGACGCAAGCATTGACAGTAATCCTTTATGATCTGCATGAAATTAATATGAATTAGATCATTTCTGGGCAGAAAATATTGGCTTTATAAAGTGTCCTTTTAATCTCACAGTGGGATTATTCGCCACATATGAGATTAGATGTTTTCCTGTAATTAGTATTGTGTTGTCTATTGGTAGAAACCTGGCAATGTCTATCAGCCTTGAAGTCATAATGAGGCCTCTGTGTTTCTGTGGAGACAACAAGAGAATCACAGGGTATTTTATCGTATTTTCTTGGATGGGGGCTGGGTATGGGGTGAGTTTGTTTGTATTGAATGTGACAGTGGGAGGCAGATTTGGAGGCATAAAGTAATGAGTCCCTGAATATCCCATAGGAGGAATATTTTAGCAGTGACATTCATTTAGACAACCAAATATATCTGAACTACACACGTCTCTCTCTGTCCTCACCTACATCAGATAACAGGGTATTGCTGAGATTCTCCACTCGTCCAGTGCTTTATTCAGCACTGTGGGGAATGTACACAAACGGGATAGAGTTTTGGAAAAATTGTGGAATAGCGGTGGCTCTGCATGTGTTTTTATCACAGAAGACGAAGACAATTGAGGCAATATATAAGGAATGCCAAATCTCCGGTAATGTTCAGGCATGCTATTGTCAAATGACTTTCCCCAGGTCTCAGTGAGTCACCAAACCATGTTATTGTACCTGTCCACTGTTAATGCTGCAAAGCCTTTACATGGTATTGTAGGTATGCATGTTGGTTTTAATGCCTGTCACATGTAATAGCGTCACTCATTTCCTTACAGAAATATAAATAAAATGTCTAATACAGTTAAGCTTCATGTATTGGGCAGGACACATATTTTTCATGCACGGTAGATAATATAAGTGAATCTTGAACAAGGCATTTTTCTGTGATGCTCTGATGCCTAAATACTATGGTATGTATAGTTTATCTGCTGAATTCAGCCCACTGAACATGTGCACAATATTCACTATTTTCAATGCTTGATAATTCACATACCTACTGTAAATGTAACACACTCATTAATGTCAGGGTTCACACTAGTGATGCGCGGGCCGATCCGTAACTCGCGGAAACCACGGGTTGACCCGCAGGTCGGGCAGGTTCGGATAAACTTATCAGAAAATATTGCGGGTGTGGGTGAATCAGATCAAAACTCGGCAAAGCAGCGTTCCAACCAAATAAATATAAAGTTAGCTTAACGCAATGCAAAGTCAATAGAGTGCTGAGAATGTTTTCCCCCGGTGGG
This sequence comes from Speoplatyrhinus poulsoni, assembly GCA_025447795.1. Classification (NCBI taxonomy): domain Eukaryota; kingdom Metazoa; phylum Chordata; class Actinopteri; order Percopsiformes; family Amblyopsidae; genus Speoplatyrhinus; species Speoplatyrhinus poulsoni. Next base: position 9,130 of record JAOEGT010103623.1, read on the forward strand.
CATGGTTTTTTTCAGAGTGTGACACGTTGCGCTCTGTCTCTATACACTGTATATTACCAGATTTTTCCTGGCTTGACCCAAACAAATTATAAGATTCCTTCACTTTCTATGTCTGGAAAAGACTCTTAAGTCCATGATATTCCAGAAATTCCATGGTGAGAGAGGACCCTGTAATCTAATTATTTATAGCTGTGTCGCTTACCTCATACCAATGTCAGCCTGTCATGTTTTTACCCTTACTGTATGTTATTTCATCTAAAAAGGTAACCAACTCACGACACTAATCTGGTGTTCATTTGCACTTAAGATACATTTCAAAATTATAACAGCACTAAGTGGTATAGACTACGGAACATGGTGTACTGAAAAATTATATAAACCAGTAGACAATGCAAGTTAACCTAATTGCTTTTCCATATGTGCAACAACAATCAATTACGATCAAAACTATCTAATTATACAATAAAACCACATGAATAAACAGTAGGCCTACTATCCTTAGTAAAGTTTATTTATATAAAAGCAAATCTAAAAACAAACAAAAACACCAAGAAAAACTTTCAAGGTGATAATAGTTCAAGAATAAAATGTAAAGCTAAATCATTATTTTTGAAAACTATGTACAGAATGTTTGTACATAACGTTTCAGAACAAATTACCAAAATAAACAATTTTAATTCATTCATATACACTTATTTACTGGAATGTTTCCTGAAATAAGTACATTTGCTCCAAGACAAATGCTGTATTAGTACTGTATTAGTTGGCGGAACAAAATGGGTTTATTTTACCAACATACACTATACAAGCAACACACTAGCCTTAACACAGAACAAAAACAGTTGTAAACAGTAAGCAGTTGCTTAGTTTGCTTATGCGTCGGACCGGCCCTGCAGTTGGGAATGAAAGGGGAAGGGTAGGGAATGGTTGGAGCTACTGTATATGTGTGTGGAGGGGTTGTGGAGGGCAATTTGGCAGTTGGTCATGATAAATAACAGGTGTGGTGGGTGAACCAGGCTTGACTGTAAGTATACATTATGCTATTAAGTACCACCTTACACCACTTGTATGGGTGAGAGAGCAGAAGGGAGGTGTTCATATGTATGTGGCCACAATGGTCATCTTTCACATGCTAACTAGTGTATGACTAATACTTTTAGCTGAGCAGGTTCAGCGTCAAATAACAACAAAACATCTGGCTCCTTTCCTTGGATATTGGAGGCGGTCGGTTGAGCAGTCTCGTGTTCATTTACATTACCGCTGCAGTGTGAGCACTCATGGATACACAGTGCTCAGCAGCCAGCTTCACTTTGGGCCAGGTTGGATATAGCAGAGCAACCAGGCAAAGAAATGGGGCTCTATGTCCTAGGCTGGGGATGGAAATATTCTGTAGTAGCTGGCTTGTCCTCTGGAGCAGTGCTTTGTAGCTTGTTTTAATGGCATTATTTATAGCATAATAAGTTTTCGATTTCGAGTCAGCTATTGCAAGCTAAATGTAAACTTGCTTGTTAATAAAGAGCATATTTAACTACGTGTTACGGGAACGAGTGTCCAGAACCCTGCTAACTCCTCACCTAGTGTCGAGGTGTCATTGAGCAAGACACCTAAACCTAACTGCTTCCGGTGGTCAGATGTGTCCATGCATGGCTGACATCGCCATCGTTGTATGAATGTGTGTGTGAATGTGTAAATGTGAGGCAATACTGTAAAGCACTATATAAATGCAGTCCATTTACCATTTACAGTATTACAGGAATCATATTGGACCTGACCTGCATCATGTACAGTAGAACTACTGTACATTATGCTATATGCAGGCTATTCTAATAATTGGGCGGGCCTCCATGCACATTTGTAGGTTTGTATTTGTATGTTTTTAACCCATTATACGTAGAGCATAACCCTACACATGTGCACGTATCATACACACACGTCTCTTTAATTAGAGATGCATATGCTAGCATGAACGTATTACATGATACAATCGTATACACGTGTGGGCTGAACATTTACACTCACGCACACTGCGTTATAACGGGAGTTGATGAGAGGTGGATATTTAAAGTATATTGCGGGCGCGGCTAGCTAATTTTCCTCACATCCCGGGGGGATTCGCTTGCCAGTTTCCATCAGCGGTGGAGGGATAAAAAGATGGTATCCTACCATTTCTGGCCTGCCCCTTTTATGTCACCAAAATATTTAACAACACCCACGGAAGGCCGCCACCATCCATTGGATATTCAGTCATGCTAATTTTACTTTCATAAGGACAACCAGAAATGCCAAACATCTCTCCCCTAGGAGTGAACATGACTATTGGTGTACTGAAACCTCTCCCGTCATGTCAGAATGAATTGCAGTGATGGCGAGCGGTGAATGTTGGAAGGTGATTGTTGCGCCAGTGAGGATTTACTGCAAGTGTTAGTGCCTTGCATATAAGCCAAGGTCAAGTCGCCCAGTACGGACACTGCGAACAATGTACTACTGAAAGAATTGAAACACCACTGAGAGATTGAGGGGTGTTTTAGGGTGCCACACGGTGCTGTCAGAGGCTTTTTTATCAGCATTCCACAAATATCTTAAAGCTGACAGCCTTCTCGTAAAATATTAGATTATTTTTTGTATGTATTTACATACTTTTTTATTTTATTTTTATTTATTTACATATTTATTTTGTACGTATTTTGTATGTATTTTTTTTTTTTTACTTGACATGAGGCGCTTTGACTTTCATGTTAGGCACTAATGTTGTGAATGCCTATTTCTGCAGCTGTTTCCAAGAAAAGGCAACAGTGTTTGACACTTGGCTGCCAATAGAAAAGGACACCAATTATTTGTCTTGTATCTGAAACATGAGATGCGGTCTATGGCCATGTGAACAGATGACTGTGTCTGCCGTTAACTGACAATGGACAACAGGCCATCGGGGGGATCTAACAATCTTGCCCTAACTTCTCCCTGGGTCACCAGGGCCAAGGTTTACTGTCGCATGACACAGTCTGGTACACTCATGATGACTGAAAATTAAACTATTTTTGGGTTGTTTTCAGATCGAGGAGTGCCTCAAAGGTGACCAGGTATGTCTTCACCAATGTACTTACTGAAGATTTAATAAATAAGAAAATACAAGTTATATACTGTGTTATCCATGATCCTGTGTTTATTTCAAATGGTTCCAAATGTATTTCCTCCCACTAGGGTTCACCTGGAGAAAAAGGAGAGAAGGTAATACAGTAACTGACTTTGCATTTAAAAGTTCATATCATGTCCAAATTCAACCACAACGCTTACTAAGAAGTGCAGTGTTAAGGCATTGGTGTATAATAACCTCCTGTACAACATCTTGCTAACTCACCAATAGCTAATAAACAAGACCTAACAAGCTAAGGCACACAACGCTGAAGTACATTTAGCTGCATCCCTGTGCGCCTCTGCATACGAGCCCACCAGTAATCCGATGGTCTGCTGAGAACATGTGGCGCCAACATCTGTCTGCATTAGTTTTTACAAACAGCGAGTAATAAAGCGTTCCTGCATTGCCAACCGTCAATGAGTCTACCACCCTCATTCACCACCATGCTTCTCCTCGCCCCGTAGGGATCAGCTGGCGTGCCAGGGGAACCGGGCAAAGAGGGAAAAAGGGTGAGTAAACGCCAGTAGTCAGCTGGCCTGATGGTCTGGGCCAGGCTTTGTAAACTGCATGTGTGTGTGTGTGTGCGTGTGTGTGTGTGTGTGTGTGTGTGTGTGTGTGTCTGTGTTGGGGGTGGGAGCTTAGTTAAACAGCAGCTGCACAGGTGGGTTGTTGTGTTGTTGGTTGGGAAGGGGTTATGGACAATATGGCTTCCCTGGCGGGGGGGG
>JAOEGT010103634.1:0-12986 GCA_025447795.1 Speoplatyrhinus poulsoni
ATACTAATACTAATTGTGACGTACTGCTTTTTACCTACTATATAGTAGACAAGTACGGGTATTCGGCTGCAGCCCATGTTTAAAATAGGGTCCTCACACAGTGTGGTCGGGCCCTAAATATACCGTACTCACATATCCTCAAATCGATCCTTGCCCTCTTCAAAATCCTCCTCTGACCCGCTAGAGAAACTGTCCGGAGCTGAATCTACGTCAACGCTGAATGAATCCTCCTCATATATGGCCATTACTTGCTCCTCTGTGTATTTTCTAGTCAAACTTGTTTTATGATTTCACATGCTTTCTTTCTTCTCTGCTGTGCGCTCCTCTCCTGCTCCGTCTGACTATGCTCTCAATATCAATTTCTTCCGATGAGATTACGGTCTGGAAACCCCGATCAAGTTAATGCCGCGTTCAGACTACACGACTTTCATATTCTGTAAATATCATTCACAACACCGTTCATACTACAGGATTTTGACTCTCCGACAGGTCCAGATATTTAACCTAATACATATTAAGTCGAGACACTCAGCTCGCGTTGTAAGAAATTCACACTACACGATCGTCGCTCACTGGAGCGAGCTGTTATTTCCCTCCAAATTGGGGCTTTGTCTGCGGCCCAATCAGCGTGGGTTAGTGAGATGACGTGGAAGTCGAGAGTGTTGTTGAGGCGTATGGAACGCCAAAAGGGTCATAGTTCGCCACGAACTGCCATTGATAGTTCTATGATAACTGCACGTAAAACTACATAACGCATGTATTTAATAAACGACGTGAATACGTGCGTTTGGTCAACAGAACGGTCATATTTTTAGGCGTTCTAGTGCCAACATAACGCCGTAAAATACTATGTGTAGACATGTGTAGGCATACGAGTTGCGCTAAAGAGCATTTGGTGTTTTTTTTTTATTTATTCGATCTGGATAGCCCAAACTATATTTTTCTCAAAAATGTAAATGTAGACAAATGTAAATGTCACGTTTTTTCTAATGAAAAATAACTAGTTTAGGCTTACATTCGATTATTTTAGACAGCCATCGTCCATGTGAGTAGTTCAAGGACCGTCGGAAATGTGAAATTCTCATGATAATTTAATTTTTACCGTTTTTGGCTAGGCGAAAATGTGTAAAATTGGCTTTCTGCTCAAAATAACATGTCTTTCTGTTCTTTTGCGGTGCCTGGGCTTATAATATTCAAATATTATTTTGAAGTAAATGAAAACCAGAACAATTGCTTCCAGATGCTTTGTCGGTCCAAAGGCTTGCACTGCTAATTTGCACTTTCATGGCTAATGCTAATGCAGCTAACTATAGCTCTTGAGCACCTATAGCCTCAGAGGTGATAATGTTGATACGCATACGCTGAATGAGTATAAAGAATTTGCCCATTCACTCAGGTGACGCCAAGTGAGTGGGTCCTAGTTTTAGTCATGGTTTTAGTAAAGGTTTAGTAGGGCTGCATTATTAAAATTATATTCTATGACAATACCCCACACCTTCACAAACTGACAAGATTCAGCCACAAGTTAACAAGAATATTTTAAGTAACATAATATCAACCAACATTTTGGAAACTTGAGGATGAGGAAGCACACAGTGTACATTTTCTTATTACATTGCCAAATACTTTGTATGGCTTTGTGTGGGGGAAACCCACATGAGAACCAAACTCCACACAGAAATGCCCCAGTAACCCAGGTCAGAACCATCTTACGGTACTTATCCCCTTTTTGTCATTCCTTGCCGTTCTCCACAGGATGAAAAGTACTGCAGCATGACGTCTGACATCTATCACCTCCCCCTTAATGTGTATGTTATCGTGCTGGGCATCGGCCTGTTCGTCTTCATGCTCAGCCTGATCTTCTGCTGCTATCTATTCAGGTACTGTGGATGGTGGGGCAGGGGGTGGGGTTGCTATTGTGTTGTATGTTGCTATTGTGTTGTATAGTTGCTGTTGCTGTAGTGTTGATAAAACAGTCCTCAGGGTAAGGGTCACGATGCCCCTAGGGGGCAGTTGCCTTAACTGCATGGTTAATTCAGTTAACTGCAGGATCACAATATAAAAGATCCAAAGAACAACTTTGAGGTGTGCTTGAGAGGAGTCACAAGAAAGGAAATAAATTAAGTCAAAATGCATTGTCATAGGCTGCTTAAACCTGTCAGCGTCCATTCTTATTCTGTAAGGTTAACAATATTATTGTGTTTGTTTATTTTAATATTATTTCATAATAGGTTGAAACAGCAAGGTGCCAGAGAGCAGTTCAGCTACAATGAGGTACATCACTGCAACACGATTTGTCACTGTAGATGCACATGTAACACCCACTTCTAAAATACTACTATAGCATTTCACACTGTTGTCATTTGTGAAACCTATACCACCACCCTTTAGAGATAACGTTGACTATCTACAGAGTGCTAATTCACCACTGCCAGCTCTCAAATTCAGCCAATGTGTTTTATTTGTATATATGCGCATTGCAATCAATCTGAGATGGAATTTTAACATGCATTGTAGGTGGTGCTGAAAGGAGCAGGCAAGAAGTTAAGTCTTCTGGGAGTAAGTTTCTCTTTTTTGTTTTTATTTCTGATTTACACTAAATACAAATGCTATATTCCAAAGAACTGGGCCCATTGGGTTAGTGGCGCAGTGGCTCCAACTACTGCGTGAATGTGATTTTAATTCTAAAAATGTTGCAATGCAGGTTTTCTAAATGTGCCGGGGTCACTACTGGTAAATCGAGATAATGATGAATAACACACAAACTAAATATTTTTTTCCCCCGCAGCAAACCTGCGCTGTGTGTCTGGAAGAATTCAGGACCAGAGACGAGCTTGGGGTGTGTCCATGCTCACATGCATTTCACAAGAAGTGAGTGAAGCATTTTAACTGTAGACACATTTGCATGAAGACTTTGTGGATAATGGATGTATCTGTTTCTGTAACAAATACAGCCTAAACTTAAGTGCCCAATATGCAATAATCTTACATAATCATCTTATCTTATTAATTTTAAGTCCTACCCCATTTTTAGGTCCACACTACAACAGCACTGCCACAAGGAACTATACATTCACTGTATGTGTGGACATATTCATTATTCAATAATATGAATTGCATGTCTAAGAAAACAGTCTGGGAAAATGAAACCATTATACCGATTGCAGAATATACTGTATAGGCCTACATAATAAATGTTATCACTGCAGACTAATGGTACCTAAGTTTATTACAGATAAATCCATCATAAAATCAATGTTGCATTTCAGCTTGTATGGACTAAATGTTTGTAAAATCCATTAGAGGTGCTCATCAAAGCCAGCTCCATTATGCATTACAGCAGCAAATTGCACTGTCTGGATTTCACAAAATCCAAATGGTCATACCTATTAACGTTTTAGCACAGTATAAACAAATAAGACCATTGGGATTTACAGCTGCATAGTGCAACTAGTGACTACAACTTAGGAAATTGGTGGCCACTGGTAGTGATGTGCAATTGCACCCTGTCTATTTAAAAAACAGACGTTAGTCCCATTGCACACTTCCTCTTCCCCAGTATAATTGAAGGTGCCTTACATAGCAAAATTTGTTCTCTGCATTTAACCCATCACTCAAGGGAGCAGTGGGCAGCCGCTGTGCAGCGCCCGGGCACCAACTCCAGGTATAGGTCAATGGCAGGAGAGAGGAGAGTGAGGGGGGGGGGGGGAGACACTGGAGCACCCGGAAACCCACGCAGACACGGGGAGAACATGCAAACTCCACACAGAAAAGCCCGGACGACCGGGGTTCGCACCCGGAAGCCACAGTGCTATCCACTGGGCCATCATGTTGCCCAGTGTGCTCACAATTCCTGTCATCACTGTACTATCTAGTCAGTACACTATAGTGAAGTAGGGCTGTGTGCGATTAATCTAATTTTAAACGCAGTATCAATTTAGTCTTGCCAATCATATAAACAATGTAATCAAGCAAAAACGTATATTTTGCACATTACATTTTGCAAGTTCACTCGTTTTGTGTCCGATTGTGTCTTGTGTTCTGAATGATGCTGCACGTGCCTTTTGGCCCATCTCAGGAAAAAAAAAAAAAGGCGCCCATTCAACAGGTCAACAGGAAAAGCATTCAATACATTTCACAGTTGAAGGTGTTTTCGCTGTTGCTTTGTTTCACCTATTTAGAGTTATCGTGGTAAATAATCATGATCAAGATTTTTTCCATAATCGAGAAGCCCTACACAAAAACTGGTGGTCAATCTTCAAGTGACGTGTAATTGCACGCCATCCATTTCAAAAGCACAAGTCACTCCCCTTCCAGCCACACATCTTCCCCAGTATCACAATTCCTTTCACTGTACTATTTAGTACAGTTAAGTCAATAAATCCAAACACCAGTGTTGGGCAAGTTACTCAGGAATAGTAATAATTTACTTATTACTCCTCCAAAAAGAAATACTATTACTTTATGTATTACTGGGTATTAAAAGTAATTATGTTATGTTACTAATTACATTACTTTCACAATCACTTCCATCTAATTTTAGAACTGAATCCTCTTTATTGGAACAATAATGAACTTTAAGAGTCAACAATCAGCCAAAGTGAAAACATTGCAGCCTCTCAAAAACAGATGATTGACAGCTTGGTTCAATTAGCCTACCTTAAGTTCAGGACCAGGAATCTCATTCTTGAATTGCAGCATTACTTGGATTTGTAATTGTAATAGTATTACTGTTTTGGAAATATGCTAGTTACACTACTAGTTACTGGAAAAGTAATTGTATAACAGTAACTAGTTACTGCCGAACACTCGCTGATAAGCAGACGATGCTTGCTTCCTGTGTCCTCAGGTGCCTGCTCAAGTGGCTGGAGATCCGCAGCGTGTGCCCCATGTGTAACAAACCCATCCTCCGGCTGCACACGGACCCTCCCCAGGGGGCCGAGGGTCCCATGGACCCCGAGGAGGTGTGAGCGTGCCACGGAGGGAACTATGTTAGGCCTCTCGTATATATTTGGAAAAAAAACACCACCACATAAGTAAGGATGATGGATGGACAGTGGTCACCTTTCTATCTCACAAGGCCTAACTGTGATAACATGTTCAGGCCCTTTGAGTAACATGTCAGGGCGGGGGTCCCATCGCTGGTCCTTTGAGTAACATGCCAGGGCGGGGGATTGACTGACGATGTTCGATGGTCATAAAGAAAAGGTTGGAAGAATGTAACCACCTCCGTAAGCAAGTACCAGTCGTACTTCCATGTTGCACTATCAGAGAGACACAGCCACTCATTCTGGCACAGCACTGCCAGAGAAAACTAAACCACAAGCAACACGTTACGCATTCAGAGGAAAGTCATTGGCAACTAGCATCAATGTGGATACCTCTATTATCTCAGGGGTGTTACAAATAGAGCCAGCACAAACCATGTCAGTCACCCTGTAACCTTGTGCCACAAATGCATTTTCCAATACTGCCAATGTAGGTGACATGCTATAGCAATTAGAGGTAGCCAAAGCCTATGGCTGACATACAGACCGGTGGTTGTCATGACTCATGAAGTAACGCCATATGATTACTGCTTGTATCACAGGCCTTTTCCTTTTAAAAGACTGATAGAACGCTAGGCTAGTCTGTGTGTATTGTACGTAAACGTGTCCTTACACATATATACACTATATTGTTATTTTGTATTTGTTGATTTTAAATAAAATGTAATGTAATGGTGGTGAGCTTGTTTCTTGCTATCACTTTAATAAATTGACTCAAGGCAATACGGTAAAGCCCCTCAAAGCATGTAATATAAAAGAAAATACAGGTTTACATCTGGTTACAGTCTTGTCATACATAATTGCTACAAAATTGTCAAACATACAACCCCCCACCCCCAAATTAAAAGGATCCAGTCCACTTAGACAGATGCACACACACATTTCTATGCCTCAATATATAGATCAAAAATCTCTTATTACCAAGGCGCTGACATATTTACTTAATCCCGTTTTAGAGACAGTAACCCCATTAATTTGCACAACTTGCAGTTGTGTTTAGCAGGCTGCCTCTGTCCCTTTAGATTCCACAAACTCCAACGCCTTCTCCTTGACAGCCTGGATGTGGTCTGGCGTGCCATGCTTCTTCTCATACTCAAGGTAGCGCTTGAAAAAGAACTTTATCTTCTTCACCGGAACACTTAGATGGATCACACGGTCAAACAGTGTCCTGTAGGACAGACACACAATGATTTATCATTGGTAGCCAATGTTGGTTATCTTTATATTAGGGATTATAAAACGATAAGCCAGGTAAAATTAATATTAATTATCATTACAACAGTGTTGGATTACCGTGCTAAAAAAAAAAAAAACACACTGTAAATCTACCAGCATTGAACATTAACCAGATAGCAAAACAAACAGTCTGCTAGACGCAGCAATGTAGGCTTGTTTATAGTCAGCGAAAACCTGGCGGAAGGTAGTGAGAATGCTCCTTCGCACACCACGGAGCAAGCACAGGTGAGAATGGCTCAACGGATCCGTTCCGCTTCCCGGAATTACCTTGAGGAGGACAAAGGCTTCGCCCTCGAAGAAGGAGCTTGCACGGCTGGAGCCTTCAACTCCAGCCGTGCAAGCGTACGATATGTCATAATATTATGTGATGTCTGTTATGTGATGCGCTGTCTGTGACTGCCTTGTTAAAAACACAGTCAGATTTTTACATCCGATGTTTGTATACAAAGTAATGCTATCCTACATAGCCTACTGCAACATAAGCTTGCTAATAAAACATTTGGCTCATTTAACCAGGAAGTACCCATTGATTAAGAATGTATTTTGCAAGAGTCCTGGCCAAGATAGGCAGCAGCTAGAGATTAAACTCTATGAACATTTCATATCATAGTGACCAAAATGATCACGGTTAACAGTGTCATCACGGTATTGTTAAAATGTTCTGAAAAGGAGGAATAAAATAAATAAATAAGGTACTGGCATAAATAGCCTAGCCTAGCACTTTTATTAGTTTATATTAAATAGTTTCAGTTCTACTAAAACAAAAAAGATATATATGCTTTCAGCAGTTCTTAAACGTCCACAGTCTGACTGGCTCACCTGACTTCCTTCTGGGTGCCATGCTTGATCATGAGATCGATGAAGACGGACCATAGGTCCGTACGTTTGGGGTAGCTGGTCAGGACCTTGTCAAACATGGAGTGGCCTCGCTCCACGTTACCGTAGCGAAACTCCAGCTGCGCAAACTTACCAATTACATCCACACCTGAGGGAACGACCGGAGAGAGAAACGCACTCAATTAGAACACTCTGCTGTTAGAAACAATAATGCAATTGGCGTTACACAGTCCTGGTATCTCCATAGCCAATAAGATGTCAAGCCAAGTCAGTAGCGGGGCTCGGACCACCCTTTCCAGTCAGAGGCTTGCAACATGCCAGGTCCCACTGGGTGAACAGCTACATTTGGTTTTAAGAGGTAGAGAAACATCAACATGGTTGGGTTCGGTTGCGGTCGACAATTTTTTGTGCACAGGCAGACTGAAGGATTAAGGATCATAATCTCCTAATCAATTATTGTGTTGCTAACATGCATTACACATTCTCATGCCAACCAACGACAGACTGAGAAATGCAGGCTGACTGAGCTTTAATTCACTTAGCACTTGGCTTTTCAAAAGAAGAGTTTGCAAACATATGTGGAGAAACCAATGGACCAGTATAGGCATAAGAATGTAGTAACCTGAGGTGAACAACAGGGTAATTTATCTCATCAGTCATGACTGAGAATTAAGCAAATTGCCTACTTTCATTGGAAGGGAGACTCTTCAGCGCCCTCTGCAGGAGGCTTCCAGCCGCATCACCCTGACCCTGCTGTAGCAGGAAGGACCCATAGCTCAGCCACACTGCCTTGTTCTGGCGGAAGCGCTTCACCATAGTCTTGTACAGACCTTCTGCCTCCTAAACAAACACAGCAGAGAGAGAAGGGTGCTCAAGCAGTTTTCTCCTTATAAAATCTAAAGACCCATACGTCAGATGTATAGAAAAAGCATTATCATTCAGGATACTCATCAGAGTGGGAGAAATCCAAAGGCCCATACCTTAGCCTTGTTGGAGTTGGTGTAGATGTCAGCCAGCTGCTGGTAGACCGGCGTGGGCTCACAGAACTGTACTGCCCGCTCAAACACTTGCTTCAGACTGGCCTCTGTTCCGTACATGTTCTCCAGGTTCAGCAAGGCCACCCACACATTCAGCTTCTCCTGTTCCTCCCTGGGGAACCACACAAGTCAAATAAGCTTGTACCACCATCAGTGCCCTGTGTCTTATAGCAGTAGGTCTCAAAGTGGGGGTCGGGGGAGGGAGGTCGTGAGAAACAGGAAGGGGTCAGATAATTTTCAGAAACAAAACAACACAGCATATATATCATGCCAGGTCTAGTCACAATTGTTAGTAGTACAGTTTATACATTAATTTGATGTATTCTGCTACTAGCCTAAATTAAGATGCAATTGTGGCTCTTATCACGTCTGGGGATAGAGGGGAGCGCCAGTGTCTAGCACTTTCATTTTGGGAGTGGTTAGCTTAAAAGTTTGAGAACCCCTGCCCTATGTAGTCAGGTGGCTTTATGCTCTTTTGCAAACTTATTTTTACCAGGCAGATAAACTCTTATCTACTCATGTAGTAATTGTATTATTTATTTATTTAAATTTTACTATACTTTTTATCTTGTCCGATACTGACCTCGTTTTTGTTTTGTGTTTAACGCATATGTCATATGTCGTGACAAGGTGGTACATACATGTGTGGATGAATGGTGTAAACTGCAAATGAATTGCCCTTTTTGGGATCAATAGAGTTTTCTACATCTACTTCACCTAAAGGAAATGGTTTTCAGAGCCCTCTCAGCCACGGCCCGGGCCTGCTCGATCTGCGTGGCTTGAAGATGGTGAGCCATGTACTGGAGCCACAGCAGCGAGCTGTTGGGCGAGGCCAGGAGCAGCCTCTCGAAGGCCACAGGGTCCTGGGGTCTCAGGTTGGGGTCCATCAGCTCAGCTTCCCGCTGAACCAGGGCCTTCTCCGCTTCCTTCTTCTGCTGCGCCAGCTCATGGCGGGTCTTCTTCTGCACCTGGGAACCAATGGAAGATCACAAGCTGCTGAACCCATGACCTCATTTGGGCCTTAATGAGCCAATCCAATCCACCGAAAAAAAAAAAAAATACAATAATCAAATAAAGAAATCTGGAAACTTAGTGTGTACAGTAAGCAGTTGATCTGTCCCAAGCCCCGCCCCTTTCACGTGTCCTACCTAGTTACTGTAACTATGTAGGACAAAACACCATAGAAAGCTAATACAGCAAAACAGAAGGTTCGGTCAGACTCAAAAAATGCTCGATTGTTATTGGAAGACATGCAAAATGGGGCGGGGCTTGTGAAAGGTCAATTTTAAGACAATACATTTGTCAAATTCACCAAATATCTCCTCAGTCTGCTAGTTTACCAATCTGTGTCTGCTGAAAAGATGATAAAAATAATAATAATAATGCACTTCTACACAGCTGACTCCAAAATAGCAGTCTTAACAATGCGTTTCCGATGTGTAAGGGCAGAGCTTCTGAGAACATGGCATTGAAAGGACCTCCACATACCTGGGCCTTAAAAGGCAGGGTCATTCTCAAGAACGCTTGCTAACTGTGATCTCAAATCAAAACAAACTTCCTCAGAAGCTCCGCCCCCACACGAATTGCGGAGCCAAGCGGCATTGTTGTGAGCGGTGTTCGCCACTTTATTAATGTTTCTATTTACAGAGCCAGGTCTGCGTAGAAGTACAGGATAATTTTTTTCAGGACGCTCAGAACGGAAACACAGCAAAATTCAAGGAGATATTTGGTGAATTTGACACAAAGTGCTTTAAGATATTATCTTAAACTATTATCTTAAATATCTTAGAACAGCTACTATATACACTTTTAATACTAAGCTCCTCCTACCTTGCTGCTCCCCTCGTGCTCCTCCCCGTCGCTGACGTCAGCCTCCTGGGCCACAGACACAGGCCGCAGAGAGTTCAAACCCACATCCCAGGAGAAGCCGTCAGACACCTGCAGGCCTGGTCTGGCTGGACCGGCCTGTTTAGCCTTGGTCCCCTGCAGAACAGACATGGTCGTGTTAGACAATGAGCTCCCTTGTTCTGGATCCAGCGCAACCTGATCCAGCAACCAATTTACCACGTCAATTGGATTTAGCAAAATTGAAAAGGCAAACAAAAGAAAATATGTAGGAAAAACAATAAACCTTTGCAGGCTGTGATTTTCGCTTAGTCTTCGCCTCCTCATCCACCTCCTCATCCACCTCCTCTCTGAAGTACACCTCCACCCCGCTATCGTTGTCCCCTGGATTCTCTGTATTCGTTTTATTCTCCTTCGTAGTTTTCTTGGGGACGTGTTCTGTAGCGTCCTGGAACACAACATGTAGAACAAGTTCGACCTAATGACAACCAGGTCCTCCTGTTCCACCCTAAAAGGCTCTGCTTGCCTCTAACAAGACACATTCCCACCCAGTGACCTGGACTCATGTACATCACGTTTGAGAGAAAATGTGTTTAGAATTGAACCGACAGGGGAAGTATGTGAAGTTAGTGAGCAGAACAATGGCTGAAGAAACTTGGGAGAAAGGCAGACAACCTTGGGGGATTTCCTCTTCTTCTTGGCGTCATATTTCGCCTTGTGCGCTCCAGTCAAGCGCTTCATTAAACCCAAAGATTCTGGGAGAATGTCCGGCTTCCCGGTGTGCTCCGACAGCAGGGAGAGACTCACTACCTGCGCCTCCTTATCGATGCTGAAGTGGGAGGAGGAGGAGGGGAAGAGTACAGGAATCACAAGTTACTGTTATATCACAGCGCACGCAATCGATGTATTATAGTCTGTGCAAGCAGGGCATGCATACACACACACATAAAATAAAGTAAGACCAGGCTATTCCTAAGTCTTATTATAGCCTAGCCTGGTGTAAATTATTGGTGAATATGGTCTGGCCACGCTCCATTGGAAGTGTTAGCAGTCGTTTCCTCCTACGTTGCGTAGCCAGCTATAGTAGGTACAACTGTTTTGATCGCCTCATCTAGCTCTACCTGGAAACATGCTCGACTGAAACATCATCTCACTAACCCACCCTGATTTGGCCGCCAGCAGGGTGGCTGTGTATTGAGCTGAGCAATAGTCGGGCAGAGCCAGGCTAATTATATCCTGCCAGCAGTCAGTATCTCAAATACACTGGAAATATTACAGAGAAATTATTTGGCTTGTGATCCTAATTTCTATCTACTTTTTACTCCGTTCTCTAAGCCTGCTGAAACAAAATCCACTTGGCCAAATAAAATAAATTCTTATCAGAATGTGAAAGCTCTTTATCAGAGACAGCCTGCACCAGATGTAAATTAAGAGAGGTTATACGTTAATATGTGGCTCGTGTTGGGAACCACAGGCGTTTATACCTGATAATCTTAGTGGTGAGCAGGGTATTGGCAGGCAGGTTGTCAGTGATGACACTGGGATTGGTGAAGAAGTATTTGGACGCTTGCTGGAGCTCGGCTCGTCCGACAACTGACCTAGACAACCTGCGAGTAATATAAATGTGTTTATTACGAGATTCAGTGAGAAACAAGTATGAAGTCTTGCTGTAATATCTTGGATCCTATGTTCATAGTTGTTTATATACACTTTATATTTGTACATGCATGCATCACATAGTTTTGTGGGTGGTGGGTTTGAGAATATATTTTAAGTTCCGTAGGTCACCTGATGAAGACTCCTTTCTTTCCCACGGACTTGACGTAGCCTCTGATGAGCTGGCCTTCTGTCAGCTCGTCTATGGAGAAAACTTCTGGGTCTTTCGCTGATGCGGCCTGCTCTGGATTCAGCCTGAAACCGGAAAGTTACCGTGAACCACCAAGCTTGAACAGACATGCTGAATAAATGAAAGCTTTGCATACCTGGACTGGCGGAGAGACAAATGCCACTTGTCATTCTCTTTCTCCAGAAGGTAACACCTAAAGAGAAGGAAAGAAGTAGTAACTTGGCCTTAAAAATATATTAGTGGTGCAATTAACTATTTCCTCCATATTCAAATAACAACACGTTTGGCAAGTTAATTCTGAAGCCAAACAGGAATTTTGAAACAGAGGAATATGCAAATATATATTTACATTCAGCATCGTTCTACAAAATACAAAACAATTATTAAATTACTATATTTTACAATCTATACATTTTGTTTGTAAAAATAAACTAATTCTATCCTATGTGCAATTTACATTGCACCTTGTCCGGTATACTTATTTGTACATGCAGTATATGTAGATATAAATAATTAATTTATTATTGATATAGTACATTGTCTTCATCTAACCAGTGACTGGCACTGACCTGATCAGCTGGTCCTTGCTGTAGGCCCCTAAGGGGTCTGCCCGGTAAGTGTCTGCCAGGTCCACAATAGAAACGGTTCCCGTAACGCCGCAGGGTAGCTTGACTAGCAGACTGTCGGAATGTTTGTTTATCACCATCCCCAAAGTAACACTTGCCGTCTTTAGTGTGTGCATACCTGGATAAATTATCAAAATATGCTGTTATTTATTTTGTTTCAATATGCCATCCACTCCAGAGCATTATATATAGTGCAGGAGTTAAATCATTTTCTATTCTATCTTACCAGTGAGAGAGAGGGTGAAGCGTCGAGGTTTAGAGGACACCTCCACCACAGTGGCTCGGACTGCCTGGCCCTGCTTAAACAGCTTCTCTGGATGTGTGGCCTTCTGGGAAAGGAAAGCATTTCTTGTTTTTCTTTTGGCAATAAAATCTCACATCGACATTCTTAATTCCAAAAACAACTAGAAATATAGCTGCAAGCAGCCATGGATGGGCCTAGCCCAATCAGAAACCGCAGCGGCACCAAAGCCGCCCGCCAACCTTGGGGCACCCCCGCCAGCTCACCCGA
>JAOEGT010103645.1:0-12986 GCA_025447795.1 Speoplatyrhinus poulsoni
CACACACACACACACACACACACACACACACACACACACACACACACACACACACACACACACACACACACAGAGATTGCTGCCATGCAAGGTGCGACCAATCTTGCTCAAGGATGCTTACAGGTAGATCAACACCGGGGTTTGAACCCTTGACCTTCCGGCTGGAAGCCCAACACCCAGACCACTAGACCACCCTGCCCTAGCAATGGTATTTATTCAGATAAAAAGGTGGAGTCAGGGATTCTGGAGATAGATGAGATAGATTGTTGATATTTGACCTCGATCAAAACAAGACCACCTCTCCCTTCAATTCCATAGGATGCTCCCTCAGAAGCTCCGGCCCACACATTTCCAAGACTAGGATACTGTTGTGTGGTGCGCGCCGTACCACTTTGTTTGTGTTCCTATTCACAGAGCCATGGCTATGTAGAAACACTGTACGTAACACAGAATGGGCTGCTAGCGCTGAATACGCCACAAAGTGTACTGTATCGCTGACTTCACCTTTTAGACAGAGAGGAATTAAACGCTCCAATTGGATGGGATGGGATGGGAAACGCAGACTGTGTGCGCTTCATCCGCTCACCTCGGCCCGACAGAGCTCCTGCAGTCCCTGCAGGGCGAGGGAGGCGGGCACGGCCAGGTCGGGCTTGGAGCACTGGGTCAGGGTGTGTGTGATGGCAGCCAGCATGTCTCCACCGTACTGGTAGGGCCTGAGGTGGAGGAAGAGCGCTCACGTTGGGAATCACTGCGCAAAGACCCTGAAGAGATCCGTCGGCAGGGGATCGGAATCGGACCATTTCCACTAAATATTAATTATTCATTTCATGTGTTACCTATATTAAAAATGTATCTTAAATTCATGAATAATTCCGATGTTTTTCGATGAGCTTATCTGAACCCGCCCGACCCGCGAGTGTTACGGGTCGGCCCGCGAATCATTCGCATTCGGACTATTTGCTCCATGTTGAAGCAGCGTGGCGTCCGTGCATTCTGGCAATCTGACAGGCGGGGCACTGACCTCTCCCTGCATACGTCCAGCAGACAGGCGGCCCTGGCCAGGGTCTGCTCCCACAGGGCCTCCCTGCCCAGCACCACGCTCTGCTGTTCCTCTGGGGCCAGCAGGCCCTGCAGCTCCGTGTACACGCGGTCCTGGAGGTGGATGCAGGCAGACAGCCCTCAGCACACAGCCAGGCTACAGTACACTCACAACACACAGCCAGGCTACAGTACACTCATAACACACAGCCAGGCTACAGTACACTCACAACACACAGCCAGGCTACAGTACACTCACAACACACAGCCAGGCTACAGTACACCATTCATAATGGAACGGTTAGTACTACCCTTCTGCTTCCGAATAAAATATAAATCTGAGGTTGGCATTTCCATTCTGATTGAGGTGGTTATATGGTGCATTGTCATTCGGTTGGGCTTTCAAACCAAGTATAATATTACGGTCTGTGTAAACAAAGCTAGTGATTCACAACCCATTCATTAGAATCAGGTGTGTTGGAGCAGGGAGACATCTAAAACATGCAGGGCACCGGCCCTCCAGGACCAGGGTTGGGTGACTCTCTCCACTAGATGACACACTACGGCACCACCACCTCAGACCAAAAACAAGCGCTTCTTGGACCACACACAAGCACGCACGCGCACACGCACGTGAGCCTGGACCGGCTATGAAAACAAAGAACAGAGGATGACAACGCACACACCGTCGCTCACCTCTTTCTGCCAGAGAGCGGCCATGAGGCGCAGTCCTACCGCCCGCAGCTTGGGGGTGCTAGCCAGCATCTTGATGGTGTGCAACACCTGGGGGACGCATAACTGACAAGACACAAATACGTAGGGGACATTATGGAATAAATAAACTGATATGGACCTTCCTGCTAATTTACTATTAATATAAGCTGCTGTATTTACTACGTACTTTGTGTATGTGAGCGAACACACACTAAATACACTTATTTGAAAACGTATTCACATTTTTGTATATAGAAAACAGGGGCTACTTACGGTGTTTTTCTCTGCAATTCCATTTGAATTGTTATTGTGTTTTCATGTCACATTACATTACATACTGTATGTTGGCATGGTAATGGATCGTAACTCTAAACTGCTGCGTGTCACTCCTTCTCTGGAGAGTTCTCATCTGATCTAGAATGGTGACTGGAAGCCACGTAGGCCATGTATTGTACCTTGTGGGTGCCCAAGTTCGGCAAGGCGTACATTACGGCGTGGCACAGGTTCGGATCCTTCTCCCGCTCCAGCTTGAACAGCAGAACAGGAAGAAGCGATGGCACCTGTATGGAGAAGAGATGGAGAGACAGAAATAACATTACGGAGATGACCGCTACCCTGACATGCCAGCTGGTTTGTTTACACAGAACTCTGGAGAGCCGTCCACTGAATCCTCTTTAAAAGGGCAGACCTGCGCTTTCAAAAAATACCTCTTACCCAGCGGAGCTAACTTTTGCTGAAGCAAGTGTGAGTGAAAACATATTGTCCATTGAGAGAAGCCTTTAGTGTCGCTCTTTGCTATTCTAATTAATTATAATAAAACTGATGCTATTGCAGTACTACGTTGAAACCTCTTTAGGAACCGCCAGTTGTTTTCGAGACTTGCATTTGCTGCCTGTCCACCTAAACCACTCCCGTAGCTGTCACAAAGATGAACACTGGGTTTACTGGACTGAAGGACCAAGGATCTCAAGCTCTCCAGAGTGATTCCTACGGCAAAGTCAAACTGGAGCTTGCGAGACCAGGGTGGTCTCATGAGGCTAGATAAACATGGGAACCAGAAAAAAACAAAACAACTTCCCTTAAAAGGAAGTTTTTTAATCATTACTGTTGTTCCATCAACTACAGCAATAAAAACATAGCTTGCTTTTTTCCTGCCGAATTCTAAACAATCATTATCGTGTCACTGAAAGAAAATAGACCCTTTAGGGCTGCTTCAGAGCAACGTGTAGGCAGGTTTGAGGTGCAAGCCAGCAATGAGGGAAGCCCAAAGCCCGCTTCAAAGTGCCAATAACCTTCCACCGACGCACCATGCCACCGATGAAACACAGCATCCTGGGAGCAATTAGAAAAGCAGAGGCGTAGATTGCAGGCGCCTAACAAGCCAGAGTAATGAGGGTGCCGCAATGTATTGTAATATTTCATGTTGTGTTTGTGAGAAAGGGACTCCATTTGCAGCCCCTCTGAGTAGCAAAGATAGAGTCTTGTTGCATCTTACCATTTTAAGGTTTTACATTTCTATGCAAACTGTTACCTACACACAGGTATTTTCTGTTCATATGACATTTTATATACAGTATAGCTTCGTAGATAATAAATAAATTCTTAAACTATGCTATTTATTTATTTAAATCAACTGTATCTGTATAGTGTTTTATTTTATTTATTTATAATTAAGATATTGGAATAACATGCTTTTTAATATAACAAACTTAACTAAACCGAGGAAACAAAATTAATTTAGTTTTTCAGGACAAACATAATATTTTATAATGGAAAAAAACAACTAAATTAAATATATAATATTTGTATGTAATATAATAACAAACGATTATTTGATATAATAATAAAACACAGTCACATAACAGTACCTTGGAGGGGTCTGCTGCTGCGATGGCCTGGGCAGCTCTCAGGGCCAAGGGGCAGACGTCGGCCTGGCCCGCGACGATGCAGTTGGCCACCAGGAGGCAGAGCGACCAGGGGAGGAGGTGCTGGCTGGAGGACAGGCCCGAGGAGACGGACAGCAGCCACTCGCTGGCCCCTGCTGGAGGGCTGGCGTCCGTCTGGCGCATGACGGACAGCGCCACCTGCAGTTGGCTGTACCAGGGGCTGAGAGGGTACATCAGCTGGGGGCCCGGCTGGGTGGGTGGGTGGGGGGGACATACGACACAGGAATGCATGGATAAATACATCTGGGAATGAATCCATAAGGAACACAGAGACCGTCTTCAAACTGTATGCTGATCATATACAGATATAACAATATAATGCTAGAGATATATAGAAGAGGCAATAAAGGTACCGCTGCCAGAGATGACTGACTAAACAAACAAAGAAAACAGATTAACGGTGTGAAAAATGCACATACATAAACAAAAGGTTGATGCTAGTATTGGTTCTAAACCACCGAAGAGCCCTCATCCTCACACATCAACTGTATTTTACAGTTTGGAGAAGCACTGGATCCAAACTGAGCCTTCGTGGGTAAATTGTAGCCCGTAATTACAGTAACTGATTACCTTACATGATACATTAACATGATACCTTGTCAATATTAAATCAAGGGTCTGTCATTCTCTGGAACGCTTGCTAACTTCAAGCTAAAATCAGAACAAATGCTCCGCCCCACACATTGAAATGCATTGCAAAGCCTAGGTCATTGCTGTGAGCGGTGTTCGCCACTTGGTTTATCTTCCTATTTATGAAGACAGGGCTGTGTAGAAGCATCGGATTATGCATTCATCACAAATACAACCTGTGCTATAAATATATAAATATGTTAATGATTATTTTATAGCGACTAAGTAATTGGCCCTACACATTACCATTGGCCCGGCAACTACGCTTTTACACCATATGTTATAGAGGAAATATTCGACTCAATTTGCCATGGAATCAAGAGAGAACACTTTAACTGCTTTAACTGCTTTAAGAGCAGCCGCTCAGCATTACCAGGGAAGGCTTGAGCGTGGCCTTCTGCGCGCTGTCCAGGAGACTTTGAGCCAGGCTGAGGTTCCTGCTGTGGGTGCGGGGGTCTGACAGGGGCTCTGTGAGGCTGAAGTAGGACATGAGATGCAGGAGTGGCAACACCAGGACGGGGGTCCCCCAGGGAGAGCTCTCCGCCTGGTCGGGAGCTAAGGTCAGCGCTGGAAAGAGTGACGGAAGGGGGGGTAAGAAATGAGCTAGCCTCCTGCTGTGCTCAACACGATTATAGACGAGAGGTGAGGCCCACGTGGGCGTGAATGACCGGCCTGGCTACAGTACCTAGACTCAGCAGGCCGGTCTGTTGAGCTGCGGAGGCTTCTAGAAGGAGCAGGGCCACGCCCATCAGCAGCTCTGCTGAAGGCAACTCCTGTAGTAACCACAGCAACATTAAAGGTCATATATACAATATGCTCAACATTTGATATAAACATAACACAAAAACATTGTGAGACAAAATAGAGACATTGTGTTTGGTAGATTATTTCTGTAAACATCTTATCACTTTGAAAAGCCTGATTATTTCCATTTTGAATGATGCCACAATTGTAAGAACATGCATTCGTGGGATGAGCAGCAGCTCTGGGCGACCCCCACCTCCTGGCAGCCTGCCAGAAGCTCCTGCATCAGGTGGAGGAGCGGGCGGCAGTCGGCGTCCAGCTGCAGGCAGAGCTGGCATGCGCACAGCAGCTGCAGGAGCATGCGGGCCCTCTCGGACCGCCAGTGGTCCCCGCGGGAAGTGAGCAAGGCGGGGAGCAGGGCCTCCACGAAGCCGTGCAGCTCCAGCGCCGCTTCCACACTGTCCACCTACAGGCTCAGAGAGGAAGGGAGGTACGGTTAGCTTTCACCCTTAAAGCCCGCGATATACCTGCTTTTAACTACGCGAACGCAAGATGGCTACCACGCATATCGGGCGCGTATCGGGCACGTATCGGGCACGTATCGGGCATGTATCCTGCGTTCCTTTGGAGCGTAGTTTGTGCGCGTCCTCAGAAATGAAAAGTTAAGTAGAGCCGTTAGTAGTCCGTAATTACCAATATATATAATAATAATAATACTATATATATATAATAATAATAATAATACTACAAATAATAATAATAATATAATAATGCCTATATGATGTCTCCATGCCGTTGTTGTGGAAATTCAGAGGTATAGTCAAGGATAATATTACGATTTCGGCCAGGGATGATTCGGCCCTGATCTGCGCCCTACTGGATATATTTTAAATCCTCCAAGCACACGCAAGATACACAGGCAAGTATATGAACATTGCCTTCCGCGACACTTGTATATGTGTTTGCGTTGCACAAAAGCAAGTATATCGGGGGCCTTAACACAACAATCCCAAACCTATTATTTTACACAAACAAAAAACATTTGCTGTTGTTTATTTACACCCCATTCATGAGAGACCTGTCCATTAGCTGTTTGCAGGCTAGCATCTAGTTATGACACATACAATAAACTTCGCCATGCAGTGCACAGCTAGCTTTTACACTCAATTACACACAGTAAGCACTATATAAGATAACTTTTTTTTTATAAGTCAGTCGAAGAGACAGAACACTTGAAAGAATCCGGATAAGAACTCTATTCTAGTCTGTATTGTCAAAAATGACAGTTGCACGCACATGCAATCGTCCGCTATATAACATTTGAACCGCTAACCTACAAATCGTAAACATTTTTACATTGTTTATTGTTGTTGGGTTTAAAAGTAGCCAGTTACCCCTTACTACAGATTTAGCCACGATACAAACCGCCAACTTCAAGCCTGTACTGTAGCTTTAAATGGGCATTTCTGTAATAATAACTAATTAGAACCACGACTGAATGCCATTACCGTGGCACAGTGAAGGAATCATTTTAAACATAGGCAGTGACCTCCATAGGAAAGACAGAAGTCACAAATCAACAGAACCCCTCCCCCCCCTCACCCGCAAGTGTGGCACCAGCTGGCAGAGGCAGCGGAGCAGGCTGTCGGACACTGCAGAGGTCTGCGGCTGGTCGGCCTCTAGGCGCAGTGCTCCCTGTCCCGTGCAGGCAGGCAGGAGGACCCTGAGGAGGCTGTGTCTGAGGAGGGCGTGGCTGGCTTGTCTCTGAGGCTGGCAGTACAGGTAGCGCAGGAACGGGGCCAGCATGGCCACATAGGCCGGCTCATTCCTGCATCACATTAGCATGTAAAACCCCTTAGCATGCGCTGCTGAAGATTAAATGTACAGACACGGATGTGTGTTCATATGCTGGGAACTAAATTCCTAGCACTCTAATTCAAACTATTTTTGGACAATTATAATTTTTATTCCTTTCTTTTTGCATACTCTTATCACGATTGGCTGTCTGACAGGGAGCAGGAGATTAGAATAGACTAGTTATGATCCAGAAATTAATGATCTCACCCCTGTGGCCAAACATGACGATCTGGCTTGTTTTACATAAACGTGTTTTTTTAAACCACAGAGATGAATATGGGTTAAATTACATTTACATTATTATGACAGATTTCTAAATTAATTATTTAAAACCCCTTCTTTACAGTATGTCATTCACATGGAAAAGCTTGCTATACACGTGTTTCTTAATAGCTTCCCACACGATGGTAAAACGAGTGGCGTGAAGGCGGCGGGGGGGGGGCTGTGTTTATGGCCTCCGCGAGGTTTGTCTTGTGGCCGCGGCTGCTCTGGGGGGGAAGCCCTTGCCTGTCAGCGGCCTGCTGGATGAAGTCATCAATGGCTAGCAGCAGCGCGGACCAGCAGTCGGGGCGGTTCTCCAGCACTGTGATGTACGGGTGTGGATTGCCTCTGCAACAGATTAGCGCACAGGAACTGGATGAACACAAACTAAGTCTATATTATAGGACTGAAGGCAGAATATATATTACCCAAATTATTCACCAAATAGCATTGTGAAGCAAACGTTTACTTATACAACACATTTTGAGGTTGTTTCTTTAAAAGGAGCTTTCTGTCATTTTGTTACCGGCAGTTACGGGGTAAGATGCTATTACAATTCGATGCATACAACAAAGCATGCCTGGGCATTTCTGTAGCTAATCTGTTGTCTGTTGATGTCCTTCTAAGTAACATAGTATGTAGCCGTTAATAGCAGATAGACACTGTAAGCCCTTGATGTGATAACAGTATTAGTACTTATCAGAGTCTTCTTTCAACTTCACAATTAAAAGATAATAAAGGACACGTAATTGCAGATAGACAATGGGGTTACAGTAAGGTCAACGGGACAGAAACGGCAAAGAAGAGAGCTCACAGCCAGTCCTCCTTCAGCCAACACCCAGGCAGGGCGGGCGTCAGACAGTTGGCCACATGCCCGTTAGAAGACAGAGGGTCTACGGTGGACAGAACAGTCTGTAGTGGTGCCTGCTGTGGTCCCAACCCAGACATTTGGGCAAAATGTCTTCAGTTAGCAATTAATAGTAAGGGCATTTGCTATAGAGGTCAGTAGTAGCTGAGATCAACCCAACACCCTACTGGTTGACTGCATGTATAGGTAATATCTAGAAAAAAACGTAGGAAAAATAATAATAAACAAAATAAAAATCAAAAGGAGCCAGCAAAATCTAATTTTGGGGAGGCATAAATAATAAAAGAATACAAATAAAATATACTGGTACATTTATGTTAGAATGATTGAGTGATTAAATTTTAGCATCAAACGAAAGTCTCTGCAGCCAAGCCAACTTTAAATATCACAATTGTATTTTTTTTTTTAAGATTTAAATTGATAAAATAGTAAAGCAGGATGGTTTGCTAAACTAGACCCCCGCTTAATAGTGGCCATCTTGTTTGTTATTATTGGCAGCAATGAGTAACCAATACCTTTTGAACAGGCTACGTTCTTACAAGACAGAACGATTGGCGATTGGGTCAACACCAAGGTTACGTCTAATTACATAGACGACAGGACAGGATGCACCACAGACAGGTCAAAGGTTAAGAGGACTGCGATGAGTGTGTGTGTGTGAAGGGGTGAGGGGGTTCGGAAGGTAGACAATCCCGTCAAGCTCTAACTAAACCCCTGCTATACATAAATCATGGCCTAGTCCAAACGCAGGCCTGACGTCAAAGGAAGGAAGCACACCTCCAACCGTAGGGGCCAAACAAAGACACCCCTTCTCTCCCCAGACTCGTTGCAGGATGCTATCTGTCCGACCATCTCCCCCCCCTCCTAGAGTTCCCCCGTCTCCACCCCCACAGCTTCAATGCCCTCTTTTATCTGGCAGGGCTAGTCTGGCGCGCACCGCTAGCTGCTTTTCACGTGGCGGGAACACAATGCCCCGAGACAGGAAGTGGAGCGCTCGCGTGTCGCTCAACTGCAAGTTCACCACCGGGCCCCGATGCTGACGGAAGAGCTCAGACACAAGGAGGGTAAAGACCTGTATGTCTGTCTGCCTGTCTGCCTGTCTGTCTGTTACAGGAATAAAAGGGCTTGTTCTGACATCAGGCTGGACGGTCCAGGAACAGAACGGTCACCAGGACCAGGACCAGGACCAGGGACCTATCAGCAATGCCCATGGTCCGTCGTGCCAAGCCGCAGGCCAGAACCCTGTGCGACCCTGCTGGGTGTTTAAGTGGCTTAGTGTCCCCCTGTGGCAGATTGCACAGGAGGGGCAGTGGTGGGTAGACAGTCAACAATGAGCACCAGTGGGCAGCCTCTATTAATCCTGCTGAATTTATAGCCGCCCAATGGCTGTCCCCCTCTGCCAGGCAGAATGCCGTCGCCCTGCTGCCCCCGACACATTCATCTTCTCACCGGGGAAGTACCGCCAGACAGACTGTGTGCAGACACACCAGTCTGAGACCAAGCCAGGGTGAGATGGAGAGAGGTGGAGAGAGAGAGAGAGAGAGAGAGAGAGAGAGAGAGAGAGAGAGAGAGAGAGAAGGACAATGCTAGAAAGAGAACATAGCACTCTAGGAAGGAAAGGAGGAATTTGTGAAAAAAAATAAAATGTATTAATGAAATTATTAAATTGTGAACAGATCAAAGACGACACAGCAGAAGGAATGCAAGGAGGAAAAAAGAAGGAATGAAGGAAGGATTAAATGAAAGGAAGGAAGGAAGAAAGGAAGGAAGGAAGGAAGGAAGGAAGGAAGGAACAGATAGACAGAAAGAAGGAAACAGAAGCCAAACAAGTAAGGGCCAGACAAAGGGTCTGAGAAGAAGGGTCACTGGTTTAAGAAGAGGGGAGAAGTGTCCTGCAATAAAGATACAGTCCATAATGAAACATAGGAGAGCGGGGGGGGCACAGAATGGAAGGGGGAGAGAAGGACTCAGGGCCTATGTGCGCTGTAACTGATTAAGAGGCCCCGGGATCTTGGCAGAGGTGCACATCAAAGGAGGAAGAGGGGGGGGGAAAGGGGGGAAGAGCCCCCACCGCCCCCCCACAAAAAAACTCACAAGAAAGCTTAAAGGAACAGTTCATCCAAAAATGAGCATTGAGAGCTCTATTTTGTATAATAAGTTAGTTATAATAGTAATAGAATAACTGAAGATTCACAGTGGACTCTAATGGAAGTTAAAATGACTTACTTAAAATGACCTATATATGAATATAAAGTATATTATCAGTAAGAAATGTACTAAAGACACGTAAATTAATAACGACATAACACGGATAACATAATTACAGGACGTCAGTTAACAGAAAATGTTTCTGGTACGTAACATGAGAGAACAGCATCTGAAAATTAAACCTTCAAGGACCCATATGGGAAGCACGTCAGAAACAAGCCGCACACAATTTACCAATCGTACGCACGCGTGCATTGGCAGCAGGTGTTCGGCAATTTACCTTGTTGCCTGTTGGAACAAGGGCGCACCACACCACACGAGAAGCCAAAAATGGCGCTTGCACAGGCCAATTGCCACCGAAAATAAAACCTGTTTGACAGACGTGGGCTTATCTCAAGCTAAAGAAACGGCAGCATTCACAAGTGTCTCATGCTGTTTTTACGGTGTGAAGAAGAACCTAGCAACCGAAGCATATAGGCTGAGTGTCAATGGGGACTGTTTCCTGCCCTCTGATAAAGTCTGAAAACGCCACTGAACTGGGCTGACCTGATAGAGTACGGACACGTGTAGGGTGTAGCTTTGTCCCGCTGGTCTGCCTGTAGTTGGAGCAGTCGTCCTACCACTTTCACCAGCCCCTGGACATTGCTGCTCAAATTGGAGGGAAAGAAAAAGACACCATCAAAATATGAGATACATATTATAGACTTGGGTTTTAACTTCATAATACAGTCTAGGACACAGGCTTAATTAATGCAACAATATTGTTCAGTAATATGGACTTTTCGTTGAAACATGGAAACGATTCAAAACCAGAAACATAAAACCAGAGTTTAAAAATGTTCCTATGACATTTATATGTTTAAGAGTAGATATACTATAAGCACAAAGGTGAATTTTGTTAGTACTTGCCAGAAGTGAATGCTTTCCTTCAAGGCAACTTAAAGGCAGGGTTAGTTATTCTCGAGAATGCTTGCTAACTTCGAGCTCAAATCTAAATTTTGAAACGTTGAAACGCATTGTGAAGCAAAGCACAGTACTACGGCTTTGTTGTCGTGAGCGGTGTTCGCCACTTTGTTTATTTTACTATTTACAGAACCAGGGCTGTGTAGACTTAGCACGTTATTCTTTTCAACACGCTTGCAATAGCTGACTATACCTTTAACAATGAGTACAATCATTATAAAGCCCACGATATACTTGCTTTTAATTACACGTACGTGTACGCAAGATGGCTACCATGCGTATCGGACACATATCCTGCGTTCCTTTGCAGCGTAGTTTGTGCGCATCCTCAGAAATTAATGCAATACAGCACATGAACGTGGGGGCAGAATATCAGGATCGGACAGACAGATCAACAGCAGTTTCTAAGCAAAGAACAACAATGGTGGGAAGAGGAGAAGTTAGCTAGTTAGCTAGTCCGTAATTACCAACATCTATATGATGTCTCCACACCGCTCTACATTTTGACATATTGGTTATTTTTGTGGAAATTCGGAGGTACTGTAGTCAAGGAAAACATTACGGTTTCAAAAGCAAGCATGTCGGGGCCTTGAGGAGAAGATATGTTTGTGTGTGTGTGTGTGTGTGGGGCGTGCCTGGCCGAGGGCAGCAGGTTAAGGGCGCTGTGGAGAACATAGTGCAGCTCTGCGTGACCCTGCTCCACCATGAGCCCCAGGGCGTCGCAGCAGGTGGAGCGCACGGGGCCGCTGGCGCCGCAGCATTGCTCCCACAGGGCCTCCAGCGCAGGGCCCTGTGGCACAGGACGAGGAAGAGGAGGAGGAGGGGAAGAAGAAGAAATAGAAATAGAGAGGAAGAAAAAATTTGAAAATTAAGAAAGCAGAAGAAGAAAAAGAAGAGGAAGTGGATGGAGATAGAAGAAATTTATGAAGAAGAAGAAGAAAATTAAGAAGGATGACGAAGATGAAGAGTATGATAAAAAGAAAAGGAACAAGATAATAACGAAGATGAATAAGTTGATAAAGAGGAAGCATAAGAGGAAGCAGAAGAAGAATGGTCTGACTTTATTTACCATAGGCGTACATGTTCAATGACAAATGCATTGGATATTGTTCTTAAAGATACACTCCTCAATTGTCTTGTAAACGTTTCTGCCCCAGCTCACCGCTTTGTGTTCATACTCTGTAGCGTACCTAGTGGTAAAGAACAGTGTCTAAGAGCTGCTCACTGTTTATGTGTTCATACTCTGAAGCGTACCTAGTGGTAGAGAACAGTGTTTAAGAGCTGCTCACTGTTTATGTGTTCATACTCTGAAGCGTACCTAGTGGTAGAGAACAGTGTCTAAGAGCTACGTAGCTCACTGTTTATGTGTTCATACTCTGAAGCGTACCTAGTGGTAGAGAACAGTGTCTAAGAGCTAAGTAGCTCACTGTTTATGTGTTCATACTCTGTAGCGTAGCTAGTGGTAGAGAACCATGTCTAAGAGCTGCTCACTGTTTGTGTTCATACTCTGTAGTGTAGCTACTGGTAAAGAACAGTGTCTAAGAGCTACGTAGCTCACTGTTTATGTGTTCATACTCTGAAGCGTACCTAGTGGTAGAGAACAGTGTCTAAGAGCTGCTCACTGTTTATGTGTTCATACTCTGAAGCGTACCTAGTGGTAGAGAACAGTGTCTAAGAGCTGCTCACTGTTTATGTGTTCATACTCTGAAGCGTACCTAGTGGTAGAGAACAGTGTCTAAGAGCTGCTCACTGTTTAT